>APFE030281335.1:99322-206465 GCA_000404065.3 Pinus taeda | reverse complement strand
GGATACCATATTCATCCTCCCTCTCAAGGAGGTGTTAACCATAAGTTTAAGCTTGTCTTGTACAAGAACATTGTCTCAATATATGAAGGTAACTTAGTCTAAGATATATGCCAAATTCTCTTCCAATCGAATCCCACTCTTTATGATCACAATGTATCCATATCATAGCTAGTCATGCTAGAAACATTGTGCTCAACCTCAGTCATGATATGGACCTCTCATCCAAGATATCATGGCAAATATCATACAAAGGTAGCAACCAAATGTGCTCATATCATCAATACTAATCATCATTAGTACACCCAAGTAGTCACATATCACAGGAAGACCATCCCATGCAAATAATTTTAACGATGTTCGGCAAGAACTCAATGTGAACGAAGTGACTCAATCATGAATCTACTTAGGTTCTATGCACATCATGTATATATACGGGTGGATTTTCAAAACGGATCATCAATGTTTCAATCAACTGTCGGTTTCCAAGTCAAGTTCAACAATATGTTTTCACAACTTCTTGAAATTCAATTAGAGTGTCCAAGGATTTGTATTTCCACTTTCTGGTACTTCTTCAATAGCTTCGTAATATAGATTTTGCTTTCCCAACTTCAGAAATCAATTCATCATGCCATGATTCATTATTTTGAGCTGCAAAATCTGTCGCCCTCTTAATTTGATCAAAATAGGATCATTTCCTATCTAGAGTAGACCATCAATATCTAAAAAAAAAAAATCAAAATCAAAGTCCACCTTGGAACACTTCTAAAGTATAGGTTTGGATCAACATATATTCTTCTTAGCTTCACTAGATAACTGTCAATGTAGATACATCTGGACTGAGGAGTTTGCTTCATATAGTATTCTCCACAAACATAATACTTTTCTAAACCAATATGCTTAGATTTATAATATCATACAATCAAATTGACTAATTCATCTCATCAAATTTTATATGCTAGATCAGAACCAATATCAAAATCATCAATATCACAGTATCAATTCTTTAGACTCGGTGATAGGTAGAGCTCTCATCAAGTCATGACTTCATCTAGTTTCATGGAAACAAGTTTCCATAAGAAATATCAGTCCAAGCTTCATCAAGTCATCCTCATGATCATAATATAAGTCACTATATGCAAATTCATACAACAAGGATAAGTCATGCAAGTTCCAAAATTTCATGGAGATAACTTCATGTTGAATCACAACTGCAATACTTCAACCAATGGTCTAAGAATGAGGAGGCCAATACAAAACCATTATCAAATACCAATATTAGTCATTGGAATTTCATGTATTATTCTCATCAAGTAAAATAATCATTCATCAAATAAAATTATTAGTCATCAAGTCAAATCCCAAATTTTCTATCATAGAGAGATCTATAGTCTAGACCATCTCTCAACATCAAGTAAAAGTTTTAAGTCATTATCAATCATCCTATCAAAACTCCAAACACTGCTCATCTATATCAATCATCCAAATCATGTCAAACTCTTGTAGCACAAACTAATATGGATATGATGGTCACTTGCAAACATAAATTTTGTTTACATATTCATATTATAGTAAGTCATTCAAACTTCCATGCTCATAAAACTTTTTATTATCAGCTATATGTATGTAGGACTAACATATTTCAAGGGAACATCCAATTTCATGCAAGAAACTTCATTTTTGTATCCAACAAGCATAGCCTCACCCGTAGGCCTTATCTATGAGTAGTTGGGAGTGTCCAATCAAACCCTTGACCTCACTTACATGTGGCTAAGACACTAAAATCGCACTTATGAGCTTGCTTCTATGCGACTGAGGCTTAAAGCAAGGGAAAAATTTCCCTCCTTAGATCAAAACTTTGCTCCAGATTAACAATGTCAGATGTTTCTCTTATTCATGCCCATAAAACATACTTTATTAGTAAAGAGAATATAATCATAATAGGAGAAGGGATATTATGAAGAGATTCTCCCTCTGAATGGGAATCCACTTCAGTCATCTTCATTCATGCCATCAACCTATCTATAATGAATCAACAGATTTATTAGATAATAAATCAAAGGTATTACATATTCATCATGATGTTATCATCAACTACTTCATCATGTCGTCATGAAATTAATCTTTCATCAAGGGTTAGTGTCAAGGAGCTAATAGGACTAGACTTCAAAAATCATGATAACATGCATTACTTCTTTGTCACATAACTCAATCCATCAAGATAGTGCATTCAATTTTACCATATGCTATAACCATGGCCAACAAAATATCTCAAGTGACGGCCTCCCATTTATACTTCTATCATCATGGCTTCCATGCATTCCACAAACAAATAATTTCAAGTTACCATTTACTAGAATCAAGGCGGTAACTTTCTTTATGGGATCAAGATATCCAAAATGACAAATGTTAGCCAAACATCAAGTTATATCACTATATTAAATATCAACACTAAGTAGCCTCATAGCTTCAAGAAGCTCATTATGTAAGATACTTGTTCAACATCAAGTGCACCATTTCATAATAAGAACCATGCATCCAAATTATTTTCATGTGCATGCATGAATCATTGGAGAAGGATATATTATCAACAAACCTTAGGGCTTACCTTGACATAAATTGAAATAATATACCATGCATACCTTTTAGAATTCACATACCTATGCATACTTTTATTTGACATAGGAAGCTTGTAGCACTTAGTCATCTTTTCATCAGGTGCCTCTTTACCTTTTCGAGCTCTACATTTTATTTCCTACATCTAAAATGATCCTCAACAAGAATCCTCTTATTACATCTAATCAAGGAGGTTATAAACATCCAAATACTCAAATATACATGTAGGAATTATAAGTAATGATCAAAACAATAAGAAAATATATAAGTTTAAACAAAAGTAAATATGTAAAGGAGAATCATAAGTCAAGAAATACTTATCTCCAATGAGAGGTGATCCTCTCCCTCTTTAACCAACCGTAAAGAGCGTCATTATCCATTTTCCACATAACAACTTTTCCTTCAATATTTAAATCAACTTTATCAACAACCAATCCTACTAGAGACTATCCCATCTAAGGCTTCCTCAAATCCATCACAAGTGCTTGACCATGCTAGATTTCATATCATATCCTTTCCATAAACTAGGATTTCTCTCAAACCCTAATACACAAATTTTGTAATGTTATCTTCAAACCCTATTATTAATTCAGGTCTCCTCCATATTTTCTCACTTCCATCAAAGTTATCTCCATGGTGCAGATATCCATGAATTTTCTTAAGCCTAGCTTGGATACCATGCTATTTTTAATTAGGGCTATATTGCTCTTTGCATTGATAATTTCATTTCTTCACCAACACATTAAGTTCACCCCATAACGTCATAAAATTATTCATATTTACATCATTATTCGTCATCATATGCAACCATGTAGAAAGAACAATATCATCATCATTAATAATGCAGCGTACATAAATGAATAATAGAAGAAAAACATGTGCACATAGAGACGCCAAGATTGGTTGGAGACCAGAGCAAAACCCACTATTGGGAAAAATCTTGAAAATTCTTCTTCTTCATAGATTATCGTGAAATGATTTACAAAAACAGAGTACAATGGTCCATATCTTTATCTATGCAACTAACTAGTAAAATAACTACAACATCCATGAAATGAACCCAACAATATATATGCTCAAAACCCTGATTTTGAAGACTATAATGAATTGTCACTGTCTGTAGTTAACTATCGTACCCTGCAGTCACTGAGCGAAATCCTTAGAAGATTGATATTTCATATTTTGGATCTATGTCAAATGGTGGAGGAGCTGTGCGAGTGACTATGGCTTCCCAATCACACCCTTAAGCTTGGAAAGTGAGCGACTGGGGCTAGAACTGAACTACGGAAACCCTAATCTCTCGGTCACATGCACAGTGAAATGTGCAAGTGACTAGAAGGCTCCATTCACATTCATGAGCCTATATGGGAGTGATTGTGGTTGATATCCTCCTATTTTTTGCCTACAACTGGGGCCCAAAATGGCATTAGAGATGTGAGATTCAGATCTAGCAATTTCACCTCAGATCAATCCCAATCCTTCCTAGTCAAGCCTCAGGCCTGTGCGAACCAAAAAAAAGATAGAAGAGTGTCTCATTGTTGTGTCGAAATGATATGGAGGTAACCTATATTTATATCCTTTCAAGGTGGTCCATTTTTCTTTAGGGCCGACCTTATCAAATATGCACATGTGGGATTTTCTTCATAAGTACACTTTCCCTTATCTGATTTGAGTCATATTTAGGTCAATTTTGGTCCTCTCTAAAAGAGGAATTAAATGTAATTATTATCTCCATCAGTGGAGCTATCAAAAATGGAATTTGAATGAAGTTGTATATATTTAACAGAACAAGAATGAATTCCTTCAAATTCAATAGTCTCGTCATACAAGTTCAAATTATTCAGTTGATGATGAAAAGAAATCAGAAAACACAGAACCCAAAGGTATAAATATTAATGATTTTCTATTAAGTTATAATTTTGATGATTTAGATTTTCATCATGCTGAAGTTCCTAATAAATATGAGAATCATATCAAGGTTCTTGGAGATGATATCTATAGACTAATAGTTGAATGTAATGATCAAGCAAAGTTATTACAGATCTGTGATGACAAGGAGGCCAAACTCAAGGAAAATATTTTTAACTTAAACATTAAGTTGGTTGAATAAAAATGAGTGGAAGAAACTATGAAGAAGTACAAAGAGAAAGAACATGAGTGTGAGAAATTAGAAGCTAAAGTGGTATCCTTGAGAAAGAAATGGAACATGGAGAAGAGAATTGTATCCTTGGATAGTTTTCTTTAGATCCAAATATATTGATTGGATAAATCTAGTCTTGGATTTCAAAAGGGTGAGTCTAGTTTGCATGCAGGTAAAAACACAAAATTTGAACCAAAATAACCTATAGAAAACAATGCAAGCAGTAATATTAGAAAAGAAAGGAAACAATAAATCGACAAGTTAAACCAATAGCAAAAAAAAAAAAAAAACACAAAAAAAACAAAAAACAAAAAACAAAAAAACCTCAAGGATCACCTAAATTTAGAAAATCATTTGCTCCAAGAGAAGATCATGGCATCTCTATTAGATTTCAAAGGAAACAAATTTCTCTTATTCCTTTAATGCATGAGGTACAATCCTACAACTATCACAATTATGGATGTGTTTCAACCAACTACAATAGAATAATTTATAGATTCAATCAACGGATATCATTGCAATATCAATAGGTAAGGAGATTGGCCAATAGGTATAATAATTTTTTTATGACCAGTTATTTCTATTCATGTAATTTGTTTGGCCATAAGGCACCCAATTGTAGGTCTAAGCAATGGAGAAGAAGAAGATTTCATGCAAGGTATAGATCTAGCATGATCAACAAGATATTTGATCCTCTTGCTTCTTGTCTTGGCCATATAAAGTGCTACACATGTGATAACTTTGGGCATATGGAAATAGGCTATTTTATTCCCAATTATTCAAGGCAAAATCAGCCAAAGAACCAAAAATAGAGAGGAGCTACCAAAAAACCAATGAAGGAAGAAAACATGCAACCAAAGACCGTGTGGAGGAAGAAGGAGCAACAAATATTCAAGTAGTGAAGACCATCCCCTCCTGTAGTCCATGATTACTTCTTATTTACTTATTAGAGGAATGTAGATTTCATTATATATTGATGACCTCAAGGGATTGTATGACAATAATAGTAGCATCTATTGTGAGTGCATTTCAGCCTCATGCACATTCAGGTCCACATGATCAACTTGTATATTGGAGGTATATTGAGCTTAGGGGGAACTATGAATGGTATGGTATTTACCATGTATGAGGTCTTATGTCACTACTACAACCATGTATTTATCATGTATATGTAATTCAATGATGGTCATGTGGATTCTATGTCCATAGCATGCTTCTATTTGTGGTCAGGAAAGATTGTTTGTAGCGGAAGCGGTTCACTGCATGTTAGATTTTATATTGGAGATGGAATATGTTTAGGGGGGGCATTTTTTATTCCTATTCACTTCATCCATACATTATTGGAATTATGATCTACTTATAGGTATCTATTGGATGTGGTATAGGGCTTATAAATGTACCAACATTTAATTTTTCAATCCAAAAAGTTCATGAACTTCGAGGCGCAGCACTGGAAATGCCAAAGAGAGTCCTTGGTAGCCTATAAAAAAATTATAGTCCAACTTGCGCAATAAATGAAATCCTTCACCTAAAAGAGAACTTGAGAAAACATCAATCCAAGCAATCAAAACCATGCAGAAAAATAAATGGAATCATGTATTATTTAACAATATGAAAGGAACTTCTAAGTATGAGCAGCCATAAGGAAAATCATAATTGGAAACCAAGCATGTCGATAGAATATCAAAAAGACTTTAAAAGCTAGAATAAATTCAAGAGGAAATCAAAAACAATTATGCCTGCACTAATTCTGCTGCATCTACCTCTATGTAAAATTAACCTGAAAGCATTAGAAAGCATAAAAAATAAATTTACTATGTAAAATAACTTATGAAAGAAATTATAGATTCTCTCGCCTTCCTTGTCCCTAAAGAATAAATCTTGCAAAACTGTCTAGAAGTTTAAAGGAAATAAACATAGTCATTTGCAAACATAATGACGATTCCTTTTCATGAATGTTGGTTGTGCAAGAATCATAATTTCAAATGACAGAAATATATATGTTAACTCTTCTTCTTAGTACCATATGATTTCTTATAAGAATAGATTTTATGAATGCATTAATATCTTGAAACCGTGAACACTCAAATTGATGTTAGGTTCTGGAATATAAAAAATGGAGCTAAATCAATTCAATGGTTTCAATTTGCACATTACAGATCATAAAGGTAGAGTATCAATTCGTAAGCCGATATTATAAATTTAGATGTTCTGAAGGGACGCAATCCTTATTTGATATAAAGAAATATTTTGTGTGCAAGCACAATTTCTAATGCAAAAAACCAAACCAATCTTTCATTCGAAAGGAAAACATTAAAACAAGTTAAATAGCATCAATTTGGAGGAAAGAGACTAAAAGTAATTAAATCCTACGATAATAATTTCATACAACAAATAATAATTTAAATACAAATTAATCTAAAAAGATGCAGAGTGGTGTCGAGTTGGTCTTGCGGCCAACCTAGCCAACTCACACTCTGTATTAGTGACCTGGTTCACACACAATTTAAAACTATTAGATGCAATAAATAAATAAACAGAGCATGGCTATCAATGCTTAAATTAATACTTGGAAACACTGTCTTTAGATCATGAGGCAACACTTAACTCCAGCAAATAACGAGAGCAATCCAAGGGTTATAAATGTTAACACTACGTTGAGACTAACTCCTCCCTTCCACACATTCCTTTTGTGTCTCTGTGTTTCCTTGTCTCTATGCGTCTATATCTATCTACAGATCTATTAATCCCCTACTCCAGGCAGTCCCTTAAACTTATATAGGCATCAATTTAAAAATTGGGGCTTTTAACAACCAATTAAAATACAGAAGGGAAGATTATCGATCTTAACAATTTGCCGGGAATAAAATTGGGTTTCTAACTAAATGTCAAAATGGGAATTGTTTCTGGCAAGTCATTCCTATTTTCTTGGAATGATTTTGTTGCTAGAAAGTGTGATTTGACTGATCAATTTTCTCCACTCAGCAGTAGTCAACGGGATGCTAGAATCTAGCATTTTTGTAACAACATCTACAAAAGGAATTGCTGCTTTTATTTTTCTCACCGACCCTGAAAATCACACTATGGAAGCTAACTGTAGACAAAACCACTTCAACCTTCTCTAGAACTGATTCCCTGCAGTGACATGGTTGTAAATAACAATCTTGATCAAGCGCAACGCTCCTCAATGTCAATGTAATCTAGAAACTTCGAATTAGTGTACTATGACTTGAACTCTTGACATGACATAATAGTAAAGCCACTAAAGCATTTCTTGAAAATGTTCTCTTCAGGCCATGTGTTCCAAATAATAAAATGTTTATCATCAAAACCACTATTGTAGTGTTCATTGCTAGGATGAAATTGTTGAGAGCCAGGTTGAACTTGTTCCATGTTTCCCATTATTACCTGTGCCATAATCCATTTTATTCAACATCTGAATAGCCAGCACTGACATGTGAACAATCTATTGGAGAAAGATAAACACCAATGCAATAATTTTCCCCACTGTTGGGTGTATCGATTTGGCCAAAACCATGTAATACAATGCCAACTACACCCTTCTGAGCAATACCATGCCAGGCATATCTGATCTTAGATTTGCCACAAATTTTTCTAGTAATCTCAACCTGATTCTGAAATTCTTGCAATCGATCCTATCTGAAGAACTTGATGGCAGACATCGATAAATACCAACAATGCTGCTAAATGTTACAAGTTTAGTAAGACCAACCAGAAATATGTTCCTCACAGCTACGTACTCATGATTATCATTCTCTAATTTAATTAGTTTGTATTTTCCATGTGCTTTATAACAACGAATTGTGTAGTACCCCTTATCAATTCCTCGTAAATTTTGTAGAAATAAAAACAGTTGAAAGAAAAGATTGGTATTGTTTCTGGAGGAAGCATAAAAAGTGGATATAGTAGATCATTTTCTATACCACCAATAAACCCCAACAACATGTAACAAATAAACCAATAGGATGCCAATGAGAACTGAAAATGAGTGTAGTCGACAAATTCTTCAGAGTGCATGAATCCCAATTGGTGCAAGAATTTTTTGCATGGTACAGGAGTCTACTATACTATCCAAGAAGGTAAATGCAGGACAAAAGCCTGTATAAAGGCATGATCGAACCACTTTTAAACCTGCAACATACAAAACTCTATTAATAATGTTTTAATCCTAACAAAACAATGTAAGTAACAAATATTCTCGAAAATAATCATTTAGCCAAACAACGGCATGAGAGATTTTGAGTAAGAATAGGAAAAAAATGGAGGCCCACCAATATCATGATGTGCCTCATATTATGTTATGATAGTTGGGGCTCTTGGCCTCATGTTATGTTCATAGATGTTTGGTAGTTGAATCTATGTGTTTTCTATGGATAGTTTGAGTTGATGCTTATGTGCATATTCTTTCACATTGTTTTTCATATGATGGTGCATATTGATGCTTGTATGGTTTCCTTATGTTGGCATATTGCTTCTTCTACTACAGGTTGTTGGTTGGACATGTATCTCTATATGTTGATTTGTTTAGTATGTTGCTTACTATTGATGTGGAGAGTATGGTGATTGGTTGATATGGGTTATTTTTCAGACATCTAGAGATTTGTTGCTCCAGTGTTTGTGTTTTTGTTCCTACAACCTTATGAGATGAAGTTGACCCTTTGCCAATGATTTCAAAGGGGGAGTTATAGAGGATATTAGTATGTAGTTTGTGTGTGGTTTCCATCAATGCCAAAGGGGCGTATTTTTTGCATTATGGTTTGCATGCTTCCAAGTATCTAATATTGATATTTGTTTATGATTTCAACTAGCTTATGTTGGCATTGATGTCAACCCTATTAGAGTCAGTCTTTGCAGCCTTCCAGCAATGATCAAACATGCTCCTACAAAGTGGTCTTAGGGTGTCAAAGTCAAATTTTGTCATTTGAGTGAGTCTTCAAGTAAAATTTGGTCACTAGGTATTAGGTCTAGGATTGTTTTCATTCCTTCCAAAGCTTTCCAAATATTGGTCCATGTCATCATGTGGCTGAGTGTACCATCATTCAAAGAGCTTTCATCATTATTTCAAGTTCCAATGGGTCATTTTACCCCTTGCTTGTGCTTCAGTTTTGCTTAGGTAAGGCTCATTTCCCTCTCCTAGGTTTTTGAAGGTAATTTTTCTTGGATGGTCAAATCCTCAACAAAACTTGTATCCTAATTCTCATACACCTTCCCCTACCCTTAAAATACCTTATTAAACACTACCCATCACTGATATCCCTCAATTTCATCATTTTCCCACAAACCCTAGCCTTTTTCTACAATTTGACACTTTTCTAGGTCAAGAATATGTTTTTCCCTTTTGGACCCCTTCCACTTACTCAATCCTTGAAATTCTACTTTCACCTACTCCCTAACATCCCTCCCTACTTCCAAAATTTTTCTCAAGAAATTATAAGCCCCTCATCCCCTTCATTTCCCTTCATTTCCCTTCATTAGTACAAATACCTTGTTCCACACATCAGGATAGGTTTTATTCAAATAATGTTTCTAAGCAAGGAAAGATGTGTTTGCAGAAACTGAGATCATTTTTTTCCATAATAGACTCAAGAAGAAAAACCTCCTTCCATTTTTACACAGGTCTCATGGTTTGGGAGAAATGTCCAAAACATCATTTGCCTTAGGAGAGTTGCTACACTTCTAGAATGGCTTTGGTGACATCAAGATTTCTCCCAGCTGGATTGAGCAAATGACTTTCTTGATGAGTCAAATGATAACTAGACATGGAGAGCTTTCCAATGAGCTATCATGAGCTCAATTGGGAGTTGAGGAAGACCTTCAAAAGTTGACTGCAAAATCACTCTACATTTTCAAAGCCTTATTCTACACATTTTGACCAGTCTTGGGAGATTGTGCTTTTGATAGGGAAAATAGACTCCAAATTAAAAAGTTAAAGATGTTCTGGCAAGTAAACTTGACAAGCTTTCTAATGAGCTATACCATGCCTAATTTGGACATCGGGAAGGCAGTCACAAGTTGTCTTGAAAGT
Organism: Pinus taeda; assembly: GCA_000404065.3. Lineage (NCBI taxonomy): Eukaryota > Viridiplantae > Streptophyta > Pinopsida > Pinales > Pinaceae > Pinus > Pinus taeda. Next base: position 195,666 of record APFE030281335.1, on the reverse strand, counting down.
GGCACTATGCTTTCAAAGACTGGCGCTGCACTTTTCACCTGGCATTGTGGTTTTGCCCAATTTTCCCATTGCAAATTAACACAGGCACTACACTTTTGTCTTGGCACTGCAATTTTGAGCATTGGTGCTATGCTTTTAGAAGGAAAGCCTAAAAACCTCCAAACTCTCAAGCAGACTTCAAAATTTCTCTTGCTCTCCATCATCACAGGTAAGTATATATCCCTCACCTTAGTTTTGATTTGCAAATGTAAGTTATAAGCATCATTTGCCATATTTAATCTCAAACTCTAAAATCTCCCTAATGATGCTTAAACCTAAATCCTTACTATTCATCCTAGCACCCAGCCCTACGGTCCTAAAATTCTCCTATCCCATTTTCCCCTTTACCACTATTCCATATCATTCACATTCCCCTTTGTCCCTCTTCCCCAGGAGCAAATCTCAAGCAAAAAAACCCTCCCTCTCATTTCCTACTCCTACATTTATTTCCTAGGAAAAAAATCATCTTATATCATCTCATAACTCATTTCCATACACCTCAAACTTGCAAACATGGACGTAGAAGACCGAGACTATGAGGAGGAGAACACAAGCAATGACACTTCAGCAGATAGAGCCATGCAACCAAGAAAACCACACGAGGAAGGTAGGATTATTAGAGAAGAGCCATCAAACGTTAGGGAATTGTAGGCCTTTGAGTTGGCTATCACATGTTTTAGATACCTTGGTTATTATGAATTCTGTGAATAGGTAGAGAGATTTCAACATCACTCGGAGCTTATTAGACTTTTTGCAGCCCATCTTCGGGACAATAGGGTGACTCTTGCTGGGGTAACTTTCACCATTTCATCTTCCATTATTTCAGATGCCACCAGGATTCATAAAGTAGGGGAGAAGTGGTTCAAATGCCAGGATCTATATGAGGTCTATTATGAACCTTATATCAAACCCTAATACAGAAATCAGGTGAAGAGACTATTTCCTTTCAGGTTTCTTGAGAACAAGTATTTCCCCATGATGAAAATCATCTTGAAGTATTTCAGTTGTGAGGGAAGGTTCTCCAGGTTGTACACTTATCACATCAGGTTCCTCATGCATTTTACCAGGGTGAGGATGTTAATCATCTCTTATTACTTGTTCTGGAGTATTGAGAAGAATGATTTTATTGTCCAAAGGAAGCCTTACCCTCAATAGATGAGCAACCTTTATCATTACTCTCTGATCAAAGTCATTGTGCTTCATCATCTCAGTCTCCTTAACATCGCTTGGGAGACCTTTATTTTTCATGAGATCTTCAAGGGTCCTCAAATTCCTCCACCAATGCCTCAAGAAGCGAGAGGGCCTTCTAGCCCAGCTAAAATAGATGAGGAGGCCAAGGAGGCAAGAGCTACTAAGGTGCCCATTTTCATGACATATCAAAGGGGCACTAGGAGATTATTTGCAGTGGTTAGGTGAGTGTTTTCTCCACCTGATGTGGAAGGGGCCTTGCCTTCTTGATTAGCTCACAGGAAAATGCTAACTCCACATGATGTGCAAGGGGCTTTTCCTTCTTCTTCAGCACAATAGGTATAGGTGCAACAGCTACACAAAGAAAAGGAAAAGACGTCAGATGATGATGATGAGGAAAGAGATTTTGACTTGACTGAGCATGATGACCTGAAGCAGCCTTATACTCATCATGGAGTTGATATCATTGAGACGAAGAAAACATTGAAGACATCATCATACAAGAAAGGGAAGGTCAAGTGAAATCTTTGGCAGAAAATTTGCAGAGGGCCAAATATGTCATCACATATTTGGATCAAGAAAACAAGCAATTGACTGACAAACAAGTTCTCATGGAGCAAGAAATGCTCAAGATGAAATGACGAAGTGGCAAAGAGACACAGGTCACTGTGGCTCGTATTGAGAAGGAGATTGAAAATGATAGAGAGGCTTGGCTTGAGAGTGTCAACTTGGACCTTGAGAAGCTATTACAGAAGGCCAACAGAGACAATCAGATGATCAGACACATGGCTTATCATTATAGGACCCAAAACAAGATTTGCAATATGAGGGTCAAGATAATGGAAGCTAGGCTAAGGCGGGCCTTAAAATGAAAGAAAGAGGAGGGTAGACTTAGAATGTTGGTTAAAGCCTCCTTGGATCATCAAAGCACATGATGGTGGTGCTTCACACCAACTTTGGGCATGTTTTGAAAAAATTTTGTCATTTGCAATTTTGAATTTCATTACACAGAAAAACTACCTAAAAGAGCAAAACTACTTTTCCTAGGGGCACAATTGAAGAAATGGCTTGCATTTATAGATTTAGAGGGATGAGGACATGCGCCCTAGCAAGTTTCAAAATTTTTTAGGTAGAAATGGTCCACCAAAAGGTTTAAAAACACCCTAAAAATTACCTTTCTGCCACTTTTTGGACACACAAAAGAAGTCTTGGGCGAATCACGTTTTGAGGGGTCAAATGAGCTTAGAATTCATAAAATCTAGGTGTTTTGGAAATCATACTTGAATAACTTTCCAATGAGCTATCATGGGCTCAATTTTGATGGTGGGAAGGCCTCTAAAAGGGACTTGAAAGTGGTGTTGCACTTTTGACCAATGGCACTATGCTTTTGATAGTTTTTGCTCAGGGTTGCTATTTTTCCAATTTTTTACTATAACCATGGTTATCTCTCATGGTAGATGATTTACTATTTTAGATGATGACTTTCCATGTAATTATGATATATAAATAGTTATATAGGGTATATTCATTACTTTATAAGTTAGTTTGAGCTCAAATGAATCAGTTTTTCACTTTTAGAGGTAAGTTGTTGATGATACCTATATTCTTGTTTCTTGTTCAATATTAGTTAGATTAGCTCCTCATCTTAGGGATTCGACCCCTGAGGATGGGAGGAGGTTGAAATAATTTCTATATCTTCTTCTTATTTCTCATTGTAAAGGTTTGGATTTAGTTGGATGCTCAGATCTTGATTGTACATCATTGTACGCAGTTTGGCAAGGAGATTAATAAGATTTGCAGCTATTTTTACAAGATCCCTATAGTATGGAGTTTTAGTACAGTTTCTTCTTTTGTGATCATTTGTTTACATGTTTTATGTATTCGATCATTCATTTAATTTCTTCTAGTTGAATGTTTTCAAGTTTGATAGGTAGAATCCATTATATCAGTGCTTTGCCTTGGGAAATCATTTAACATTTCATGTTTTCTACTATTTAAGAAGGATCCATGATTGTCACATTCTCCTCTTAGCTCCTCATTAGCCTTAAACATCTTAAATCATCAAACCTAAAGTGCTAAAGCCTATGCTTACCTTGCCCCATAGGACACCCTACATTTCTGACCTAATTTCCCAGACCTAAACTGCCCAGCTCCTCCTGATCCAGCAAAACACCAACAAAATTCAATCAAAAACTTTGAGCTACTATACCTACCCTAAAATCCTTTACCTGATCTAGTCATTTTGATTGAGATCCTTATGGAGAGACCCCTCTCCTAGTCTAGTAGGGCTAGCTACTTGGCTAAGCTTGATTTGTGGTTACCCTGGCATTGCCTCCCTTCAGCCTGAGGTCAATCTAGGTGATAACATAGTGGTGACCATGCTGGGGAGAATAGTTTTATGTTCCTCAGAAAAATGTATCAAGTTTAGATCTGATTGTTGGTTGTGGACAACGATCAGACACTGAAAGGCTGAAATCATTCACCTGGCGACTCTAGTGTCAAAAAATCCCAAGGTTTAGAATTTTTATGGAAACTCCACTCTTCAGGACCTAGTAGCCTAAAGAATTTCTTGGTGAATTCATTATTATAAAAATGGATTCACTTGCTTGAAGGTATGATCCCATGAGCCAAGATCACATTCCAAGTTTCCCAAATAAAATTCCTAAGGTAGATTGGCAAATGAATTTGCTTATGTTTAAAGATGATGATAGGAATGATGTTGCTTTACATCTGGTTAGATTTCACATGCATACTCGCAAGTTAAAGGTTGATTTTCCTGAAGACTGCTTAGTGAAGATATTCATGGCCACTCTGGAAGGTGAAGCCCGATCTTGGTATGAAAGTTTGATGCCTACTTATAATTACTGTTTAAAGGATTTTCATACCATGTTCTTTGAAAGGTATAAAGAATCTTATCCATCCTTAATATTAGCTCAAAACTGTTGTAAACATGTTTATAGTTTTATTGAAAATCTTGAGAAAGTTTATGAAGATGATGACTTCATGGACGATGAGATCATGGAAGCCCTGTATGAAAATCCATTTCAGCAACATAAAGAGAGCTTAGAGGACACATATCAAGATGCCTAGGAAAATTTGCAGCAGGTTCAAGATCTTAGTACAATTGAAAATGATGGAAGACAAGGGCTTATTTTAGATCTGCTCATAGTAGAAGATAGTATGCAAGAAAATCAAGTTCCAATTTGAGATTTTGATAAAGTCAAGTTGTCTCTATGAGATCTAGATTTAGGTCATGATGATGAAGAGTACCTTGTTCTAAATCCCATGAAGGAGAGCTCTGTTGTTGAGATCATCTGGAATGAAGAAAAAATGTTATTGGCCCAAGTGTTCTCATTTCATTAGAACAAAGCCTTCACGAGGAGGTAATCCAGTAATTTTATGAATAACAAGATGAGATCTTTGTTCAAGTAAGTGAAAAATATTCTTTGGATAACTCAATGGTAAATGATAGAAGTGTTAGTTTTGAGTTTCAAGAATTATCTGGAGTTTTCCTTCATATGACTGATGAGTGTGATAAGAAACATGACAATTTGGTTTCCATGTCATATGAACATGATCAACAATGTATTCAAATTTCAGAAGACCATGGAATTGAGGACTATCGTTCAGATTTTTCTTCTCATATTTCATGTTTTGAATTGTTATTTCAAGAAGACAATTATTCTTTTAGCAAAAGAATAAAAAAAGTACTATCTAAAGTACTATCTCTCTGTCTGAAGATGAGATAGATCAACTCCTGAAAGTTCATGTTATAGCCCGAGATAATGTAGCTTTGCAGTGTTCACATTGTCAAGAAGGTGTTAGTGAAGATTCTTCCACTTTTGAAAATGAGGAAAGTCTTGCAATTAGATTTACAGATCAGCGAATAGATATTGTTTTCTTTCATGATGATAGGGTTGTCATGTTTGATAATCTTGAAGAGTGTTTTCTGTTTAAGAATGACTTAGACTATGAAATTGAGGAGTATGAGCCTGAGAGAGACAATATGCTAGAAATGATGTCAGAATTTCTCATGCTCAAGGTTTTTACAGCCAACACTCAGATTGAAGAAGCTTATACTAATCTATGCCTTCCTATCAATCAGCAACCAACTATTCTTTCAGATCAAAATGAAGGGAGTACTTGTATTTTTGATATTAGATCTCAAGACAAGGTAGTTATTTAGGATTTCCAAGATCCCTTTGGAATTATTTTGCAAGCATTAGAGACGATGAATGTTTCTTGGTTCATTAGCATAAGCCTTGGTTTTAGTTGTTATTGTGAGTTGCCTACATGTATATCGTTCTGCCTGCTCAACGAAAGTGAGAGCATAATTTCAGTGAGAAACCATCTGTTGGATTGGTTACATTGGAAGGTTTACTTCACATGATTGCACATATTTCTTCAGTAAGTAGGTGGTTGTCATCAGTATTTGAAGCCATCAAATCTCGATGGTATGCTGCCATTAATAAGTTTTGTAAGTACTTGTTTCAACTAAGTAAGTCTTGAGTCATTTTTTTTAGTCAATTTCAAGTCAGTTTTGACTCAGTTTGGTTAAGAGTCAACTTTCAGTTGTATTGAGTCATTTTTCACTTTTTAGGTTTTGACCGTATTGCCCAATGGATGAGGCACTTGGTCTACAGTGTTCTTGGCACCTCCAAGGAGCTACTATCCCCAATGGAGCCAATTTTAGATTTAGTCTTTGCATCCTTCCATCAGTGATCGGTGTCAAAGTCAAACTTTGTCATTTTAATGAGTCTTAAAGTAAAATTTGGTCACTAGGTATTAGGTCTAGGATTGTTTTAATTCCTTCCAAGGTTTTCCAAATATTGTTCCATGTCACCATTCAGCTGAGTGTACCATCATTCAAAGAGTTTTCATCATTATTTAGAGTTCCAATAGGCCATTTTACCCCTTGTTTGTGCTTAAGTTGTGCTTAGGTATTTACCTCTCCTAGGGTTTTGAAGGTAATTTTTCTTGGATGGTCAAATCATCAACAAAAATTGTATCCTAATGCTCATACACCTTCCCATACCCTTAAAATACCTTTCTAAACACTTCCCATCACTGATATCCCTCAAATTCATCATTTTTCCACAAACCCTAGCCTTTTGCTACAATTTGACACTTTTCTAGGTCAGGCCTGTGTTTTTCCATTTTGGACCCCTTCCACTCATTCGATCCTTGAAATTATACTTTCCCCTACTTCCTAACATCCCCACCTACTTCCAAAATTTTTCTGAAGAAATTATAAGCCCCTTATCCCTTTCATTTCCCTTCATTTCTACAAATCCCTTGTTCCACACATCGGGATAGTTTTTATTCAAATGATGTTTCTAAGCAAGGAAAGATGCACTTGACAAAAGTGAGAGAGGTTTTTTTCCATAATAAAATGAAGAAGAAATACCTTTTTCGATGTTTGCACGGATCTCATGATTTGGGAGAAATGTCCAAAACATCATTTGCCTCAGTAGAGTTGTTGCACTTTTGGAGTGGCTTTGGAAAAATCAAGATTTCTCCTAGCTAGATTGACCAAATGACTTTCTTGATGAGTCAAATGATAATTAGTCACAGACCGCTTTCGAATGAGCTATCATGACCTCAATTTGGAGTTGAAAAATACCTTCAAACATTGATTGCAACATCACTCTGCATTTTGGTAGCCTTATTTTACACATTTTGACTAGTATTGTGAGATTGAAATGTTGACAAGGAAATTAACTCCAAATTGAAAAATTCAAGATGTTCTGGAAAGTAGACTTGACAAGATTTCAAACATACTATCGCTCACCTAATTCAGACATCAGGAAGGTAGTCAAAAGTTGTATTCAAACTGTTGTTGTGCTTTTGGAGACTGACGCTGCTTTTTTCACCTGGCGTTGTGCTTTTGCTCGATTTTCCCTGTCCAAATTAACACAAGCACTACGCTTTTGTCCTGGCACTGCGCTTCTGAGCATTGGCACTGTGCTTTTAGCAAGAGAGCCCAAAAACCTCCAAATCCTCAAGTAAAATTCAAAATTTCTCTTGCTCTCCATCATCACAGGTAAGTAGATATCCCTCACCTTGGTTTTGATTTGAAAATCTAACTTATAAGCATCATTTTCCATATTTAATATCAAGCCCTAAAATCTCCCTAATGATGCTTAAACCCTAAATCCTTACTATCCACCCTAGCACCCAGCACTACAGTCCTAAAATTCCCCTATCCCTATTTCACTATCACCCTATCCCTTTTTCCCCTTTACCACTATTCCATATCATTCACATTCCCCTTTGTCCCTCCTCCCCAAGAGAAAATCTCAAGCAAACAAAACCCTTCCTCTCATATCCTAGCCAGAATCTCATCTTATATCCTCTCATTCCTCATTTCAATACACCTCAACCTTGCAAACATGGACTTGGAAGACCAAGGCTATTAGGAGGAGAACACAGGTAGTGACACTTCAGCAGATAGAGCCATGCAACCGAGAAACCATGCAAGGGAGGCAGGATTATCAAAGAAGATACATCAAACCTTAGGGAATTGTAGGCCTCTGATTTAGTTTTCAAATGTTTCAGATGCCTTGCCTGCTATGAACTCTGTGAATAGGTAGAGAGAGTTCAATATCACCCAGAGCTCACTAGACTTTTTGTAGCCCATCTTTAGGACAACAGGGTGACACTTGTTGGGGTAGCTTTAACCATTTAATCTTCCATTATTTCAAATGTCACCAAGATTCCTAATGTAGGGGAGAAGTGGTTCAAACACCACGATCTATATGAGGTCTATTATGAACCTTATATCAAACCCTAGTATAGAAATCAGGAGAAGAGACTATTTCCTTGCAGATTCCTTGAGAACAAGTATGTCTCCATGATGAAAAGCATCATGAAGTATTTAATTTGTGAGGGCAAGTTCTCTAGGCTGTGCACTTATCACATCATTCTCCTCATGCATTTTACCAAATATCCCTTACTACTTGATGAGGAGTATTGAGAAGATGGCTTTTATTGTCCAGAGGAAGCCTTACCCTCAGCAGATGAGAAACCTTTATCATTACTCTCTGATCAAATTCATTGTGCTTCATCATCTGAGTCTCCTTATCATCCTTTGGGAGACCTATATTTCTCATGAGATCTTCAGGGGTCCTCAAATTCCTCCACCAGTGCCTCAAGAAGCAAGAGGACCTTCTAGCCCAGCTAAAAGAGATGAGGAGGCCAAGGAGACAAGAGCTACCGAGGTGCCCATTTTCATGACATATCGGAGGGCAAATAGGAGATTATTTGCAGTATTTAGGTGAGTGTTTTCTCCACAGGATGTCGAAGGGGGCTTGCCTTCTTCATCAGCTCACAGGAAAATGCTAACTCCACAAGATGTGGAAGGGGCTTTGCCTTCTTCTTCAGCACAACAAGAATAGGTGCAACAACTTCACAAAGGAAAGGAAAAGATGTCAGATGATGATAAGGAGGAAATATATTTTGACTTGACTGAGCATGATGAGCCGAAGTAGCCTTATACTCATCATGGAGTTGATATCACTGACTTGGAGGCTCAGGATGAAGAAACCATAAAAGACATCATCATACAGGAAAGGAAACCTCAAGTGAAAGCTTTGGTAGACAATTTGGAGAGGGATAGATATGTCATCACACATTTGGATCAAGAAAACAAGCAATTGACTGAGAAAGAAGTTCTCATGGAGCTCGAAATGCTCAAGATGAAATGACAAAGTGGTAAAGAGGCACAGGTCACTTTGACCCCTATTGAGTAGGAGATTGAAAATGATAGGGAGACGTGGCTTGAGAGAGTCAAATTGCACCTTGAGAAGCTGTTATAGAAGGCCAACAAAGATAATCAGATGATTAGACACATGGTTTATCATTACAGGACCTAAAACAAGATTTGCAATATGAGGGTCAAGAGAATGAAAGCAAGGCTAAGGCCGGCCTTGAAAGGCAAGAAAGAGGAGTATAGAATTATAATTTTGGCTAAAGCCTCCATGTATCAACAAATCACATGATGGTGGTGCTTCACACCAATTTTGGGCAAGTTTTGAACAAATTTTGTCATTTGCAATTTTGAATTTCATTACACAGAAAAACTGCCTAAAACTGCAGTGCCACCGGGCTGTGCTTTTCCTTGGGACACCCATTGAAGAAATGGCTTACATTTTTGGATTCCATGTGATGATTACATGTACCTTAGCAAGTTTCAAGAGTTTTTGGATAGAACTGGTCCACCAAAAGGTCAAACTACACCCTAAAAATGACCTTTCTGCCACTTTTTGGACACACAGAAGCAGTGTTGGAAGAATTAAGTTTTAAGGAGTCAAATGAATGTTAAATTCTGAAACTTCAGGTGATTTGGAAATTATTCTGGAATACCTTTCAAATGAGCTATCATGGGCTCAATTTGGATGCCGAGAAGGCCTCCAAAAGGGACCAGAAAGTGGCACTGCACTTTTGACCAATTACACTGCTTTTGATAGTTTTTTCTTAGGGTTGCTATTTTTCTAGTTTTTTACTGTAATCATGGATTCTCTCTCATGGTGGATGATTTCATATTTTAAATGATGACTTGGCATGTAAATATGATAGATAATAAGTGAAATAGGGTATATTCATTGCTTTAGAAGTTAGCTTGAGCTCAAATGAATCAGTTTTTCACTTTTAGAGGTAAGTTTTTGATGATGGCTTATTTCTGATTCTTGTTCAGTATTAGTTTGATTAGCTTCTCATCTTAGGGATTCGATCCCTAAGGATGGAAGTAGGTCAAAATCATGTATATATCTTCTTATTCTTTCTCATTATAAGGGTTGGACTCAGTTGGATGCTCAGAGCTTGGTTGTATATCATTGTATGCAGTTTGGCAAGGAGATTAATAAGATTTGCATCTATTTTTATGGGATCCCTGTGGTATGGAATTTTAGTATAGTTTCTTCTTTTGTGATAATTTATTTACATGTTTTATGTATGCCATCATTCACTTCATTGCTTCTAGTTTAATGTTTTCAAGTTTGATAGGTAGAATCCATTGTTTCAGTGCTTTGCCTTGGGAAATCATTCAACATTTCATGTTTTCTACTGTTTAAGAAGGATCTATGATTGTCACATGCCCCTCTTAGCTACAAATCAGTCTTAAACACCTCACATCGTCAAGCCTAAAGTGATAAAGCCTATGCCTACCTTGCCCCATATAACACACTGCATTTATGACCTAATTTCCTAGACCTAAACTGCCCAGCTCCTCCTGATCCGGCAAAACACCAACAAAATTCAATTAAAACCTTGGAGCTACTATACCTAGGCTAAAATCATTTACTTGTTATATTGATCTTGACTGAGATCCTTATGGAGAGATCCCTCTTCCGACCTAGTAGGGCTAGCTACTTAGCTAAGCTTGGTTTGTGGTTACCCTGGCATTGCCTCCCTTTAGCCTGAGGTCAATCTAGGTGATAACAAACCCTATGTAGACTAGTTGGTGTTGGGATGTCTTTCTTCTAGCATGGTTGAAGCTAGTTGAATTGGCAACTAGATGATTATGTTTCCATTGATGTCAATAGTATAATGTCAGCCTTCATGGGATATCTTTTTGGTTGTATGACGTTCATGGATGGAATTTACACACATGATGAATTGGCATACCAAGTCTTCATCTAGGTCTTCATTCTTATGCTCATCAGAATGACCTGTTGTAGTAGTATGTTGGGTTGATGATGATGTTGCATGGATGCTTTATTAGTATGCATGTGTTGCAACTTGTGCATATGTTTGATGAAGAGAGGAGGACTTGTTCGAATTATTGCCAACATTTTTATTGTCCCTTTAGGTCAATTTGGTAGTGGTACTTAGGAGACAAGTTTCACCCACTTGTAGAGGTGTTGAAGGACTTGGAAGAGGTTTGGAAGTGATTTCAGATGCTAGAGAAGATGTCCAAATAGTTATTAAAGGTTATGAACTAAATTTCCATTGATTTTCATTATGCTCTACCCTAGTCGCTCCCATATAGGCTTATGCATGTACCTAAAGGACTCTAGTTATTGGGAACAAGGCTTATCCATTTGACTGCAGTCAAGATCATCTAGTGTTATGTCTTTAATTGTGGCCTAAAGTGTAACAACCCTTTCATATAATAAAGTTAATTTAGGAAAAATAAGACCAAGGTCATGGGACACTTACTCTCAGTTGAATGTTGGGAAAAACATCCTAGTGCATCTTCATTTGTTTTATTATGGCTAACATGAATTAGGAAAGGAATTATCAAAGGCACTGAAAATAAAAAGAGGCATTAATTGACATTTTATTTATGAAAATAATGGAAAATAGAATAAAAGCAAGGTGAGAGGTCACAGGTTTCATGTTAGGAGGAAATTGAAGGAAAAATAATGGAAATTAAATAAAATAGATGCTTCATTAATAAAAAAGGCTTCTCAGAATTAGTTGACAACGTTTTGAATAATTTCGGTTGAAGCTCTCTATCTATTATCTCTCTCATATCCTTGCACACTTAGATCATTCTTGAAGCACTCTAGAATTGGAGAAAAGAAGACAAAGGAAGGAAAAGGAAGCAAAGGGAAGCGAAGATCAAGTAAGGAAGAGTTGCATCAAGTAGTTATAATGGGATTACTTGTAGGTATCAAGTGGCATGTATGATTTCCTTGCTATTTTTGGCATTCATGGTATATGAATGTGTGTATTTAGTTCTCTTGTTATCATCATCATGGGATTTTCCAGGTGTGATAGTGGTTTTAGCCTTGTCTTTTCATTCCCAAATAGCCATGGTGTAATGGGGTTCTTCCATTTAGTTGAGTTGTATTGCCGAATGATTTTGGAACTGAGTTAGGTGGTCTCAAGAAATTTCCTAAGGGTCTAGGAATCCCTTGACTGGTAATGGCAAGATATATGGTAAAGCCTGAGGGTGGGCACGGAAAAATTCTTCAAGGTATTGGTGAAGAAATCTTGAGGCACCCATGCTTGTTTAGGCATAGTGATCCCTTGATCAATAATGGCAAGATTGTAGTAAAGCTTGGTAATTTATGTATCCTATTTGGGACTAGGAATCCATTGAATGGTAATGGATGGATATATGGTAAATATTGGTTGTATAGATGAGGGTTTCGGGCCTAGAAATCCCTTGGCCGCTAATGATGTGATATGCCGTAAAACGTGAGGAAGCCCTGGTTGTTTTGTTATGAGTCCCACATTCATGCTTGGAATATGGAATGAGGGTTATTGGCTGAAATAAATATTTGGTTTAGCCCAATATATGGTCAGGTGGTATGTGGAAGTCTCATAATTAGTTGGATTTTATATATGTTAATAAGATCTCTTTTCCCTCTTATATTTGATGGTATTTATACTTTTTATTATGTGGCTATGATTGTTTTTCTGTCATTGATATCATTCTGCTTATATGTTGGCTATGAGAATGGTTTGTGATGGACTTTACTTATGGCCCTCATCATGTTTTGATTAGTAAATGAATGGTAAATGAATGCATGAACTAATAGATGATAATGCAGCTAGTGAGAGAAGGTATCAAACCTTCTTGACGATTCTTAGATAAGTATGAGATCCATTTGACCAGATAAGTAATTATGACATGTAGAATAAATGTTCATGATGTGTTTGGGGAAATTTATGTCATGGTTTGGATGGGTTAGGTTAGGTCCTTGATCAAGTTTTTAATTAAAGGGTTTATCTCTATGTCATTCATTTTTTCTGGGAAGTTTCATTAAGTTATGGGAAGTGGCCTAGAGACTAGCTCTAAAAAAGTGCCTTAGATCTCACAATTGCAAGCATAAAACTCGTTGAAAAATATTGTAGTTGTGGCCTTGTGGGATTATGTACGTGACTCGAGGGATACATTTGAATTTTTTCATTCCTATGCCAACGTCTAGGAGTCCAAGACATTGAAAAAGAGGCTTAACTCAAGGTTTGGGTACCTAGAAGGTTGTTTTAGCCCTTGCAGATCATATACCACTTGAGGGAGTCAATAAGCTTTTGGTTTTGTTGATTCTATTTCATTAAGGTGATCTAAGAGGCTGAGTCATAACATAGCAACTCTTTGTCACCTATTTACCTCGGTGGACCGGTGAACTTGGGTAACTAGAGGAGGAGGGTGTTACAGATTGGTATCAGAGCATGGTTCAACCTTTGGACTAGATGGGTGAACTATGTTTGTCATGCATCCATAAATTTTGTATATGTGCTTGTTATGTATGTATGGTGGTGGTCATTCTTGCAGTTGCGTTTTCATGTAGAAGTTGATGATGTTGTTGTTAGGATGTGCTTTTCATGAACACATGTAGGTTATATATGCATTTATTGTGCATGTTAATGTCTATATGTTTCTTTTCATGCATTTTTATGGGAATGGTTGGCATGCATGAGGTCATGGTATGCAATTGGTATCATCATGCATGATGCCAACGTATTGTTATGATTACGATTATACCTTTATCATGCTAATCTAGTTGATTTTGCAGATGAGATATTCTCCCCTAAACTATATTGAGGTATGTTGGCTATGTTTATGTTTGGTTTATATGACATAATATGTTTGTAGGAAGAAGATCAAAGATGACTTTTAAAATGGTGGATTATTGTTCACGAGACTCTCCCTAGAGATCATATGAATAACATGGTGATGGGTACTCTCCTTAGGGAAATTTTTGAGGTCTAACATGGTCCTCCTAAGGAAGTTATAAAATAATAGTGGGAATAATAAAATAATATTATATTACATCATCAAATTTTAGAGGGAAAAAGAAAAAATTAGTTTTTCAACTCATATTTTCAACATATCTCCCTAAGGGTTTACTCAAATTCAATCGACAACACTAGTTCGATGCAGAATTTGATTCCTCATCCAAGAATTGTCCATGTTTCATAATTTTTGTGGACCTTGTTAGACGAAAAATGATAAATACATGAAAAATATGATTGCAATCATGTTTTTCATGTATTTCTAATTTTTCGTGTAGCAGTGTCCATCAAAAGTATGCAAGATGGGTACTTCTTGCATGAGAAACTCAATTTTTCATCCAAGAAGTACTCTCGCTGGAAATGTGAGTAAAACCATAGGGAGATGAGTTGACATTACAAGTTGAAAAATTAGTTTTATTATTTTTTAATATTTTTACTTTTTTACTCCAAGAATGGTGAATCATCCCCCATGGTTGACATTATCATCTTTAATCCTATTGTTTATTATAAATTTTATTTTGGTTGTACATTTTTCTTAAGAGGCCCATTTCAAAGCTCAAACTTCCCCTAATGCCTGACATAGCAGACACCTTGGGAAGTTTGAAGGAATAAATAAGAAGTTGTAAAGTAGATAATAACATAATCATTGAGTCACAAGAGAGAATTCCATAGGAAGATGAGAAACAAGTAGAGGTAAATGCAGTTATCCTTCAGGGTCTTTTAGACTTGCAAAGATAGGTATTGCTTAGAATTAGTCGTGGAAAGGAAAACATGGCTAATGGAGCATATGGTAGCATATATCAAGATGGGCACAAGTCGAACAAGGATGATACCATCAGGGATGGAAGATTATTTGATACCCTGGATAGGAGAGGTAGTGGACATGGGGTTTACTGTAGTTTTGGTTTAGACAAGTATCATGGTCATCATCACTATCATCCTTATAGGAGGACTGATAGGGTATATTTTTTGGATGAGTTCAAGAAAGCAAAGACACCTACATTTGATGGAGAGTTAAAGAAATCGAATAATGCAGAGGCATTGTCACTTGGAATGAAGAAATTATTTGAGTTTCATGATGGCACAGATAATATGAAGGTTAGGATAGCTATTTTAATCCTCAAAGGGAAAGAGAACATCTGGTGGGAATATGTGTAGTGGGTCAGAGACGTCAGGACATAGGAGTTAAGTTGGCATGAGTTCAAAAGGATTTTTCGGAAGAAGTACTTGTTAGAGAGGTACTATGACATTAAAGCTAAGGAGTTATATGAATGAAGGATGGGATCAATGAGAGATGAGGAATACGTGACTAAGTTATTGGATTTGTTGAGGTATGTACTGTAACTTAAGGACAAGAAGGAAAAATTTCAAATATTTCTTAGTGGATTACCCTTAGAATTTACGGATCGAATTGAGTATGATGAGCCTCAATTGCTTGAGATAGTAATTGGAAAATTGAAGCATTGTTATGAGAAATCGAAGTGTAAGACAAAGTCTCATAAAATTTGGAAAGGGTAATACAAGGCTAAAGGTAAATGGCCACCGAAGTGAACAATACCTCAGGATATAGGCGAGAAAGAGAATGGTGTTCCTTACAAGAAGTTCATTGTAGTTTGAAAGGGACATGGGTCAACCTGGAGCGAAGAAAAATAAAGGTGATGGTAAATGATAGTTGCAGTGCTAGATATGTGGAAAGGAGCATCTCAAGAAGGATTTTTTCTCATATGATGGTGGTAGGCCTCAAATCTATAGTTCATAGGAAAAACAAAGAATTGGGGATGTTGGACAAAGCATTCCTCAAATCTATCCAACATTGGATAACATGCAAGTGAATCACCAAGCATCTATTATCAAGATGGATGGTAATCTTTGTGATCAAGGTTTTTCTATTTGGATTGACCCTAGTTCTAATTATGGTTATGTTGACCCTGATCTAGTGGATAAGTGTGGGCTAAGAAGAGAAGTGCATGCAAAGTCTTGGTTAGTGTAGTTGGATATAGTTACTAAGAAAAGAGTTCATCATTGGGTAAGAGCCAGTGCATTTGAGTTGAATGGTATGCCTACATCAACACATCTGAATGTACCTCAATTAGGATCATACAATATGCTTATGTGTCTGGATTGGTTATATCTTCATAGGACTAAGGTGGAATTTTATGACAAGGCTATTGAATTCTTGGATGACAATGGAGAATGGAGAATCTTGTAGGGTAAGAAGAAGGAAACATCAACCATAATGGTTACAACTATGCAGGAAAAGCGCAGTCATAGTAAGGGGCATGTATTATTTGTAGTGCATATTTGCAGTGATAAAGGTAAGCATGTTGAGGAGGTAGAATTCTTGAACAGATACCCAATTCTACAATAGTTTCAATTGTATTCCCAGGAGAGATTTCAGAGTTTCCGCGTAACAGGGAAATGGAATTTTTTATTGAGTTACTATCAAAGAGAAACATTGGGATCAAAGGTACCTTAGAGTATGATCACACCAAACTTAGTGGAATTGAAGTTGCAGTTGAAGGAAATGTTTGACAAGAGATACATAAGGCGAAGTGTATTTTCTTGGGGTGCACTAGTGTTGTTTGTGAAGAAGAAGGATGGTACTCTTAGATAGTATATTGATTACAGGTAACTAAATAAGGTAACAATCAAGAATAGGTATTTGTTTTTGAGGATTAACGACTTTTTTAATCCGTTAAAGGGAGCAACAATGTTCTTAAAGATTGACCTGAGATCAAGATACCATTAGGTACACATCAAAGAAGAGGATATCTACAAGACTTCTTTCTGAAACAGGTATGGGAATTATGAGTCTAGTGTGGTTCCTTTTGTTTTAACTAATGCTCCAATTACTTTCATTAGTTTGATGAATAACATGTTGTCTCCTTATCTTCACAAGTTTGTTATTGCATTCATTGATGATATATTGATATATTCTAAGAATGAGGAAGAGCATGCCAAACACTTAGCAGTGATATGCAGTGATATTAAGATTGCTAAGAGAGAATAAATTGTATGCCAATATTAGCAAATGCATTTTCTTTCAGACAGAGGTACATTACTTGGGACATGTTGCCTCTAAGGAAGGCATAGTAGTGGATCTAGAAAATATAAGAGCTATCATGGATGGGAAGCTCCAACAAGTGTGGTTGAGGTTATATCATTCATAGGGTTAGCAGGTTACTATAGGAGGTTCATCAGGAACTTCTCACAAATTTCCTATCCTATTACATCTTTCTAGAGGAAAGGAAAGAATTTTGAATGGCAAAAGGAATCTGTCACTAGCTTTGAGTAGTTGAAGCAGGTTTTGACCAACTCTCTATTTCTAAAGATTACAGTTCTTGATAGAGAGTTTGTGTTGTGTACAAATTCTTGTAAGAGAGGACTTGGTGGAGTCTTGATGCAGGAAGTACAACTATGTTATGTGGAATTTTGCATCTATTGATAAACATAATTTCTCTAGGTTGGTAGCTACAATTAGAACAACAGATTTAAAGCACTTCACCTTTTTCTATAGAAGATAAATAAGAAAAGGGACCTACTTGTTATTTTCGCTTTCCCTTTGTCTCCTTTGTATCGCTCCCATCACTCTTTCTCAAACTTAATCCACTCGACAAGTACCTGCAATCATAAACAAAGGAAAAAAACCAATCAAAGCAAGAGACTTATCTACTATAAGCAAATGCAATCGAAAGCATTTATACATATAATCATCATACATAAAGACAAGAGCATGGGAAAAGGTGTAAACAACTTTATTAAGTAGAAGGAAGAGTTACAACAATGAATTCTGATCCAATGTCACTCCTCAAGCTTGGGTTCCAACCAAAATCACATCAGAAGCACAACTCTCTGGCAACATAACAACACTTGTTTACAATATCAAACCTCACACCAATAGTATCTGCTTACAAATTCTCAAAGTCCAGCCCCTGATCACTTAGATGAGTGCTCAATTTATAGGGAAATGTAGGAGGTTTAGTAATAAATGAGAGTATTGAATGGCCTTCCAAACTTAGAGTTACTTTCCATGAAGGAAGTGATGAGAGGATAGGAGGTTACTTAAATCATTCCCTATCCAATTTCAATCTGATAGGAGATGATAAGTGTGGGAATCTTCTAGAAAGCTCGAGAAGATAAGAATATTCCCAGAACCGTATGTGGATTTCGCTCAATCTCACCCAACGTAGGTCAAAGTGGGCCTAGGTGCTCTGAACTACACCCTGACATGGGCCTACCTTCACTGAAGTGTACTTACCCCTAACCAAGGTTGTGGTTTTCCTTCAAGGAGGTATTTATGAGGGATTTAGGCCAAGAGACTCTCAGGGAAGGAGGAATTGAATGTGATGACTTGTCTAGGGAATGTAGCAGATGTATTAGGGTTTGGTGAGCCCTAATAGTACTAATCTAAATGATGGGAGTGATGTGCCCAAATGGATCTATAATATCTACCCCCTAAAGCTTGAAATTGAAAATGATAATGTTGAGTGATATGATTTATGATGTGATGAGGAAGTTCCGAAGCGGATGGTTACTTGCATCAATTACAATACATAATATCATTATGTTTTGAATTTTTCATGAATTGTTGAGGGAAGGCATACCCATGCTCAGCATATAAACTTTTCATTACATGTACATAGATAGTCATCCACAGATATAGACCCATGATGGGATTACCATTACTGTAAAAACATTGTACAAATGATTTGGTACTTTCTTGAAATCGCAGCCCGAATGGATGAAACTAGATCTTGGGTCTTCTATCTCATTCAATCATTCTCTTAAGTACAAGCCTAACCATACGAATATGTGATCTAAAGTCGAACATCGGAAGAAAACATCTGATTACCAACCAATGATCTAATTCGTTAACAGATGCGAGAGAAATCATCGATAATGATAATGATCCTCAAGGTACTGTAGTACATTCTGCATGGTGTGAATGGATGTTTTGATGTCGAACACCATACAAATTCTTTTTGTCGAAGGCCAGTGATGTCAACCTATCAGTGGAAGTGAGAAACTTGCAATTGATGTATGTAAGCCTCAAGGTACTGAAAGGGTGTTTCTAAGTCAACTTCTTGGATAATGTGTTGATGTCGACAAGAAGCGGCTCGTCAGAGGAGGGCCTTGATGTATCCCACATCAATGGGACAAAATTAGTGTAGTGATTTTTGGAGATGGATTGTGAATGACGACACAAGGTTCAGTAATGACAGTCATGAAAATGAAGGTTTATGAGTATTGCAAAGCATGAATTGAACTGAGTGACTTCACTTGAACATGTCAGAGACACTAAATGAATTGGCAACATTGACCCAAAACCAAAGTAATGGATGGTATGATAGCCCAATGTATGTGACCATCAAGTAGATAACCCAACCCATGTAGTCACAGTGATGAAGTGAAAGTGTCATGTCCAAGAGTGACCTGCTGCCATAAATTGGTTTACCCCTTTTCCCATTTTACTTAGTCATTGCTGACCAGTGCCTGTTTATTTTTATCAATCTTGAGGAGGATAACATACGCTTCTTGTATAATTCCACCATTTGGGTGAATCCATAGCTATGTGATGTTTTAACGAGTCTAGTGAAGGTGAAACTCAGTCTTGTCATGATGGACAAGTTTGTCACTATTTGATCCTTTAACGAGTTTATCGACAATGATAACTCGGTCCTTTTCATATTTAGAGAGTTTGAAAAGGGACAAAAAGAAAAATCCACAACTTATTTTTTGTAATTATGTCTCTCAAGCCAAAAAAATCATAAAAGAATACAAGAGAGAACCTATTGACCATCTTTGATCAACGTATTCGCTTTTCATAAATAATCTATCTCAGTCCGGAAAAGGGTTAAACTTATACTCAGTAGATGTTGTTTCCAATCTGTTAATGAGCTGAGAAGGACAAGTGCTCGATAATCTTTTCATATTTTGATAGTCTGAAAAGAGCTTAAAGAGGACTCCAAGGGGTTTCCTTTTATGATGTTTAACAGAGCTCGAAAAATAGATAAAAGTATTCTCTGTGGTCAAAGTACAATTCACAATTAGGCACATCAAATTCTTTAATTGTGCTATAAATCTATTTAAAGTGACACCAAATGGATCAAACATACTTATTTCGTTGGTAAAAATAGGTAAATACTAAAATTTACTCATTTAATCATCATGAAATAATCATAAAACAAGAATTTACCATGTTATTTTCACCATTTGATATTTAGCATTTAGTTTGTGCTATGGACCAGTTTTTTACCTCGATCTTCAACAATTGATTGCGAGAGATTCTGTGTATCATTTATCGTGTCATCTAGACTAGGTAGGAGATATACCCCTCCTCTTTATTTTCATGTCAATCTTGTATAGTTTCATGCAAGTTTTTAAGGTTTTCAGGGCCCCTCGGGTTAGAATATTTCGTCGTAGGATCAACACAGCCTTCCATGTCAAAAGTTGTGATAGGGAGCACCTAGATAGAAGGGTAGCTACACTGCATAACACTGTCTCATTGCCTATGCTATGCTAGGTGAGTTTCACAAACTTGTTTCACCTGTTTGGCCCAAAATTTCTTGAGTTTTTTGCATGAAATACATCCTAACTAAGCTTATGGTTTGATTTCAGGGTTTCATTGGATCAGAATGTCTATTACTTGGTGAGAAAGAGAGCATAAAGAATAAGATATGGTTTTTGTAAATGATCCAGGTACAATTGAGGCCCTCGAAAACTCTGGGTTGCTCAAATACTTCAGGTTGTCCGGGATAAGGCAACAATCAGAACTATTGCAATTCCTAGTTCATGCATGGGACCCAGTGGATCAAGCTTTTCACATAAGGGTTAAAGTGGTCCCTATTATGATCGATGATATTTAATTTCTTATAGGTTTGTTGGGATGTGGTGTCCCCATTTCTCTTTCAGGTTCTTCCTGTTGAGGGGAATCAGTGAGGGACTATGCTCAACAATTCTGTTAGCCAGGTACACAACCTAGCAAATACAGAAAGATAATAATCAAAGATATCTATGATTTTCCTTTTAGAATAAACCTTTTCACCATTGTAAATTTGGCAAGCAGTGTGACACTTCATCTGGCAAACAAATCATACATGCAATATGCACTTGAGTGTCTAGAGCCAACTTTATTCAACTAGTGTGAGGCAATACTTTCTTCAATGAAAGAACAACTGACAAAGGTAAAGAGCAGTAAGACAAATAACTTTAGCTATCGACTGCTCTTAATTTCTTTTACCTTAGAGAGAATTCCATTAACGCAACCTTAACATGTAACATTGGGTGTAGTTGGTCCTAGAGATCCGCGGATGCAGAGGTGGGTCGAATTGATCGCTAGACATGATGGTCAGTCATCGATTACATTTTCTACTGCATTCTTTGTTTGGCTTTATTGGCAACACATTGTCATCGAGGAGCATCCATATGTAGGGATGGATTTTTGTGGAGATCCAGACTTCAGTTTTCTAGTGGGTGCTCAATGGGGTGCAGTTTACTAGTGGGCACTCAATGGGGTGCTCTAGGTAAATTTTTTTGGACCAAATGTTTTTGTTTTTTAAGTTTCAAAATGTTTTTGTGTTTTTGATGTTTCTAAGACTAAACTAAATTCATTCTCATGCATACATATGTTGGTACTATTCGACCAATTGGACACCAACATGAGGCAGGTGGACTAGTGCAGAGAAATTTTAGGAGCTTAGTTCTCTAAGACTTGGATTTGGCCGAGACAACGACAGAGTTGCACAATCATGTAGAGGGATTAACCTCAGTATTCTGAATGTACAAATCAAGGAGTTACTATGAGGTTGCAACACCATACTATTAGTGTTCTTGGGCGATGGATGTGGCTATTGCACATGATAACTTAGGCTATGACCTATTATCATGAGCATCACTAGGTCTACTTAGGATGTTTTTTGTATGCACTTTGAGTTTTTAGGTCAGATGACCAAACATTTCTTGGACACAAATTTTGTAAAACCTTTTAAAACATCTATCTATTTTTACTTTCAGAGTTTATATATGGTTATGTGCAATCTTATTCAACTAATTATGTGAATTGGAAATTTACTTTTACATGTGCCACAAATTTCTGTTTAACACATAGTTTGGTAATGAATCGATTAATCTGCTAAAGTTTCTGAAAATATGTTCATATTGAATGTACTCAAAATGTCTTTCGAAAATACGGACTCTAAGGAACATATGAATAATTTTTGGGTTTAAAATGGTATAGATGTTTGTTAGTTGCAGTATGATGAGTTGTGAATCCAGCCTAATGATGATTCAGCATATGCCAAGCAAAATGGCATCAGAGAGAAGTTCGATCGACGAAATATACTCAACGATATCGTCCGTAGAATGAGCAATACAAATCCCTTGAAAACTCACTAACTCACCTATTGGAGTTAAAATTACTCATGCTGCAGAAGATAGGTTCTACGTACTGCGACTAGCACCATCATCGTAACCAACAAATGCTTCCGAAGATTCTGATGTCTGCAATAAGTGTAAAGTGGATTACATAACCACATAAAAAATCTAAAAGACACACTGACACACACATATGTAATTAAAGCATCTATACAATGATTTTAATACACTCAATTATGCATATTAACATTTGAGGTACAGTCTGTTTCAGGGCTATAAAAATGGAATTCCATCATAATCCACTAACTCATAGGCACCTTTTGCCAAAACACACTTGACAATGTAAGGGCCCATCCATAATGGTTCAACTTTCCCTACTCCTAGTTTATTAACTTCCTGATCATAAAGCAAGACTAGGTCTCCTTCTGAGAAAATGCCTGGCTTGACATTTCTATCATATTATGCCTTGATTCGTTTCTTATGCGCTTCGTTAAACAATCTGTCTTCATGGGTTTCATCCATATGGATGAGTTCTAAGAAATGTGCTTCTTCATCAAATTTTTTGGGTAGTAGGTCAATTGCAAGCTTAAGAGATGAAATTTCATATTCTATCGGGAAGATTGCCTCTAGGCCATACACTAATTGAAAGGGTGTGAATACAGTTGCTTTCCTAACCGAGGTTCGATATGCCCACAAATCAGAGTACATGATTAAATGCTAGTTTCGTTTATGAACCCCTATCATTCTTTGAAGAATTCACTTTAGGACTTTTTTGATGGCCTCAACTTGTCCATTAGCTTGTAGATAATGAGTAGAACTATCATGTCAAATTCCTAACTTGGCAATTAACTCAGTCATCAAGTGATTGTGAAAATGCGACCCATGATCTATAACTATAGCCTGTGGTACACCAAACCGGGAAACCACATAGTTGAAAAAGAAAAGTGGAGCCATCTTGCCACTATTGTTTAATGTAGGCATCACCTGGGCCCATTTTGTGAAATAATCAATGGCGAGTATAATGTACCCATGCCCCCCACATGAGGTGGGGTTACATGTCATGAATTCAGTGGCCCATTTGGTGAATGGTCCAACAATGATGACAAGATGCAATGATGCAGGTGGTAATATAGCTTTACAGTTATAGATCTAACATGCATGACAACGTCTGATGTCAATAATGAAAACTTTGAATATGGTAGGCTAGAAGTAACCAGCATGGAGAATTCTCCGTGAGGTAGCATATCCAGATAACTTTCCGCCACAAGCACCTGAATGGCAATCATTCAAAATTTTCTTGGCTTCCTCATGTGTGAGGCATCTCTGTAAAATCATATCGATACCATGACGTTAAAGAGTGTCGCCAATGATTAGATAATATCAGACTTTCTATCAGATACGTCACTGTTGCAAGCGAGAGGTATCAAGCCGGAAATTTTGGGTCTGGAGATATATTAGTATATCTCCATACCAAGGGTCAGATGATAAATCAGGAATAGAGACTCATCCATAATTGATGGTTCTGATGTTCAACCAATGGTATTCGAGGGAAGGTCACAAAGAAGCTCAATGAAAAATAGAGATCTCTTTGATTTGGACTTGATGAATTCGAAATCGAATTCTTGCAAAATGGTAATCCATTTTGAGTATTTTCTCCCCAGCAATTGACGTGACAAAATATATGTCATAAGATTGCAATCTGAAATGATAGTAGTCTTTCATAGTAGGATATAGTGGTGAAATCTTTGTATCGCTTGAATAGTAGCCAATGCTAACTTTTCGACATAAGAGCAATTAACGTATGCTCTATGAAACTAGAGATTCTGGGTTCGATCCCTAGTGGAGTGGAAAATTTGTAATGTGGAACTTTTCATCTATGGATAAACACAATTTTACTATGTGGGTAGCTACATTTAGAACAACATATTTAAAGTGCATAACCTTTTTCTATAGAAGATAAATAAGATAGGGGACCTACTTGTTATCTCTCACTTTCACTTTGTATCCTTTGTATGGCTCTTGTCGCTCCTTATTGAACTTAATCCGCTTGACAAGTACCTGGAATCATAAACAAAGGATAAAAACCAATCAAAGAAAGAGATCTATATACTATAAAAAAATAGAATTAAAAGCATTTACACATATAATCATCATACATAAAGACACGAATATAGGAAAAAATGTAAAAAAATTTATTAGGTAGAAGGAAGAGTGACAACCATGAAGACCGATCCAATGTCACTCCATCAACTTGGGTTCCAACCAACATCACATCAAAAGCACAACACTCTGGCAGCGTAGAAATACTTGCTTACAATCTCAAACCTCACACCAACAATATCTCCTTACAAATTCTCAAAGTACATCACTTGATCACTTAGATGAGTACTAAATTTATAGGAAAATGGAGGAAGTTTGATCATAAATGAGGATATTGAATGGCATGTAGCAACTATATTAGGGTTTGATGAGCCCTAATAGTATTGATCTGAATCATGGGAGTGATGTGCCCAAATGGATCTGTAATAGCTGCCCCCTAAAGCATGAAGTCAAAAATGATAATGTCGAGTGATATGCTTTATGATGTGATGACGAGGTTCCGAAGCGGATGGTGACCTACATCAATTACCATACATAATATCATGATATTTTGATTTTTTCATTAATTGTTGAGGGAAGGCATACCCATGCTTAGCATATAAATTTTTCATTACATATACATACATAGTCATCTATAGATATAGACCCATAATGAGATGACCATCAGTGTAAAGCCATTGTATGGATGATTTGGTACTTTCCTGAAATCGCAGCATGAACGGATGAAACTAGATCTAGGGTATTTTACCTCATTCAATCATTCACTCAAGTATGAGCCTAACCATGCAAACATGTGATCTAAAGTTGAACATGGGAAGAAATCATTTGATTACCAGCCAATGATGTAATCCGTTAATAGACGCAAAAGAAATCACTGATAATGATAATGATCATCAAGGTACTGCAATAAATTCTCCATGGTGTGAATGGTTGTTTTGATGTCGGACACCATACAAAGTCTTTCGGTCGAAGGCCAATGATGTCAACCTATCGGTGGAAGTGAGAAAATTTCCATTGATGTATGCAACCCTCAAGGTACTAAAAGGGTGTTTCTAAGTCAAATTCTTGGATAATGTGTTGATGTCGATAAGAAGTGAATCATCATAGAGGACCTTGAGGTATCCCACATCAACGACACAAAACGAGTGTAATGATTTTTGGAGATGGAATGTGACTAATGAAACAAAATGAGTGTAATGACTTTTGGAGAAGGAATGTGACTGATGAAACAAAATGAGTGTAATTATTTTTGGAGACAGAATGTGACTAACAACACAAGGTTCAGGAATGACAGTCATGAAAATGAAGGCTTATGAGTATTGCAAAGGATGAATTTAACTGAGTGACTTATCTTGAACATGTCGATGACACTAAATGAATTGGCAGCATTGGCCCAAAAACAAAGTAATGGATGGTATGATATACCAAGGTATGATGACCATCAAGCATATAACCCAACCCATGTAATCACAGTGATGAAGTGAAGGTGTCATGTTCAAGAGTGACCTACTACCATAAAGTGGTTTACCCCTTTTCCCATTTTTCTCAGTCATTGCTCGCCAATACCTCTAGGGAAAATTTTAAGAACCCCCCCAAATTTACATGTATAATAAATGGGAGAATCTCCATGGTATATAGGAAAAATGGAAGGCAATTTTATCAATAATATGATATGTATATATAATTTTTTGGAGAATCTCTCACCAGGCATGGCGAATATTTTACTCAATTATAAAATCTTGTGTTTATTGAATACACAAATGAAATCGTTGCATTTCTTTAAAATATATTTTGAAATCAAAATTACCGAAATTACATATCAATAACCTAGTGGGTGTAAGATAAAATTCATCCATGCCATTCATAGAAAGCATGAGAAAAAACCTAATACTATATATAAAACCAAGAAAAATTCAAATTCATCACTTCTAGGGACCTCATAACCACCCTACCAATACACAGGTATGTTCCTGTTTGCAATTAGAAAAATTACCCAAATTACAATATGTTTACTCCTCTTCTAGGGACCTCGTAACCACCCTGCCAATACACAAGTATGTTCCCGTTTGCAATTAGAAAAATTACCCAAATTACAATCTGTTTACTCCAGCATATGTTGGAAATTCATAGAAGGATGCTTAGTGCAATCAATCCATTCACCTTAAGATTATTTTAGAAGTATACTTGTCCAATGTCTATGCTTTAACCATTCACCTTAAGATGTTTTTACAATATAATTTCCTCAGTCTATTTAATATCTTCATTATCATAAAAACCAACCTATATCCATCTTAACTCCACATCTACCACTCTTAGGGGCATGAAATCTATTTATCCCTCTGAGCACTTGGTAGACTCGGAATTAAGATGGATCTAAGATAGAATTTCCCCTTTAAATAGTCTATTCTCACATGAATACCATGGGTCAATATCATGGGTTATCATAAACCTGGAGCTTAAAAATTACTAATAGTAATTTATGAAAATTAATCAAATTAATAGTTGATTTTTATTTTATTTTTATTTTAACCAAGCTAAAATGTCTAACATACATTAAATTACAACATCCATTTTTACTCTTGATTGGATCAAATATTTTTTCACTCTATGCTAGTTTGCATATCACGATATTTGATACCTCTAGGGGTTAGTAGACCCAGAGTAAAGATGGATCTATTATGGTTTAATTCCCCCATTTAAATAGGCTACATTCCAAGTGAATACCATGGGTCAATACCATGTACCATTTTTATTTTTATTAATACTAATATTAGGGTTAATAATGTTTTTTTCATGGTATTAATATAAAAAAATAAAAAAATGTTTTATTTGTTACCATTACCTCTTCGTTTATTTATATTATATTTTTTTTTATTGTTTACCATACCTCTCGCTTATTTATATTTTTATTAATTTACCATACCTCTTTTAAAATATATGGTATTTGGCCCATAGGATTCACTTAAATAAAACCTCTTTCTTGAGCCTTCATAAATAGAATGAGGGTTATGGACTCAATATAAAAAGAGGTTTTATTTATTTACCATGCGTCTAGTTTATTTATATTTTTGTTTATTTACCATACCTTTTGAGTAAGTATAAAAAGACGTTTTATTTATTTACCATACCTCCACTTTAATTATATTTTTTTTTGTTTACACCTTTGCATGTATATAAGGTGACTTATGGAGTAAATATAAAAAATGCTTTATTTATTTACCATAGCTCTCATTTATTTACATTTTTATTAATTATGCTTTATTTATTTACCATACCTCTCTCATTTATTTATATTTTTATTAATTTACCATACCTCCTTTATAAACATGGTATTTGGGCCTTTGGCCCATAAGATTCACTTAAATAAAACCTATTCTTGAAAATGGGCAAATAGATTCACTTAAATAAAACCTATTCTTGAAAATGGGCGAATGGAAGGTTGTAACTCCTAATTTCAAGGGCTAATTTTACCTTTTTTACCCTCTCCCTTAAAATAAGGTGTGCTATTTGAGGTGATTTGTAAAAATGTACTATGATACAAAATATTCGCCCACTAAAAATTTAAAACCCCTTAATTTCGCCAAGGGGCGAACATACGCCCCTAAAATCACCCCTAAGTACCTCTTTATTTTTATCAAACTTGAGGAGGATAACATATGCTCGTTGTATAATTCGTGCCTTTGGGTGAATCCATCGCTATATGATGTTTTAACGAGTCTAGCAAAGGTAAAACACGATCTACTCATGATGTACAAGTTTGTCACAATTTGATGTTTTAACGAGTTTATCGACAATGATAGCACAATCCTTTTCATGTTTGGAGAGTTAGTAAATGGACAAAAAGAAAACTCCACAAGTTTTTTTCATAAGTTGTCTCTCAAGTCTGAAAAAGCTAAAATAATACAGGAGAGAACCTATTGGCCATGTTCAATCAGCGTATTCCCTTTTCATAAATAATCTATATCAATCTGGAAAAAGGGTTAAAATTATACTTAGTAGATGTCATTTCCAATCTGTTAACAAGCTGAAAAGGACAAGTGGCCGACAATCTTTTCATATTTTAAGATTCTGGAAAGAGCTTAAAGAGGACTCCAAGGGGGTTCCTTTTTCGATGCTTAACGTAGCCCGAAAAAGAGATAAAAATATGCTCTATGATCAAAGTACAATTCACGATTGCGCACATCAAATTCTGTAAGTTACTTATAAATATATTCAAAGCAACACCAAATGGATCAAGCATACCTGTTTCATTGGGAAAAATAGGTAAATACTAAAGTTTACTAATTTAATGATCATGAAATAAACATAAAACAAGAATTTACCATGTTATTTTCACCATTTGATATTTATAATTTAGTTTTTGATCTAGACTATTTTTTTACCTCGATCTTCAGTAGCTAATTGCGAGAGATCCTTTGGATCATTTCTTATGCCATTTTGTCTAGGTAGGAGATCTACCCCTCCTCTTTCTTTTCATGTCATCTGTTTACAGTTTCATGTAAGTTTCTAGGGTTTTCATGGCCCCTGGGGTTGGAATAGTTCGCCCTGCAATCAGCGTAGCCTTCCATGTCAAAAATTATGTTGGGGAGCACCCAGATAGAAGGGTAGCTACATTTTAATGCATTGTCTCCTTGCTTGGGCTACGCTAGGTGAGTTTCACAAACTTGTTTCACTTGTTTGGCCCAAAATTTCTCCAGTTTTTTGGCATGAAATGGATCCTAACTAAAATTATGGTTTCATTTCAGTATTTCATCATATTAGAATGTCTATTACTTGGTGAAAAATAAAGCATGAAGAACAAGAAATGTTTTCCCTAAATTATCTGGATACAGTTGAGGCCTTAAAAAAATATGGGTTGCTAAAATACTTCAGGTTGTCCAGGAGAAGCCAACAATCAAAACTATTGCAGTTCCTAGTTCATGCATGGGATCCAACAGATCAAGATTTTCACATAAGGGACAATGTGGTGCTTATTATGATCGATGATATTTACTTTTTTACAGGGTTGTCTAGACGTGGTGCCCCCATTTCTCTTTTAGGCTCTTCCTGTGGAGGGGAATCAGTGAGGGACTATGTTTGACAATTTTGTCGGCCATGTACATAGTATAGCAAAGATGCAAATATAATCATCAAAGGTATTCATGATTTTCCTTTGAGAATAATCCTTTTCACTATCGCAAAGTTGACAGGAAGTGTGACACTTCATCTGACGAACAGATCATACATGCAGTATGCACTTGAGCGTCTTGAGCCAACTTTATTCAACTGGTGTGAGGCAGTACTTTCTTCATTGAAAGAACAACTAACAAAGGTAAAAACTGGTAAGATGAAGAACTTTAGCGATGGATCGCTCTTAATTTCTTTTACCTTAGAGAGAATTCCATTGATGAAACCTCAGCATCTAACACTGGGTGTAGCTGGTCGAAGATCCATGGATGGAGAGGTGGGTCGAATTGATGGCTAGAAAAGTCGATCAGTCATTGATTACATTTTCTACTGCATTCTTTGGTTGGATCGATTGACAACACATTATCATTGAGGAGCATCCATATGTAGTAATGGATTTTCATGGAGACCCAAACTTGAGTTTACCAGTGGGTGCTCAATGGGATGCTATAGGTAAATTTTTTTTGACCAAAGTGTTTTTGTTTTTCACGTTTCTACATGTTTTTTTGTTTTTTATGTTTCCAAGGCTAAAATAAAATCATTCTCATGCATACAGATGTTCGTACTATTCGACCTATGAGACACAAATAGGAGGCAAGTGGACTAGCACAGAGAAATGTTTGGAGAGCACTTCTCCAATATTTGGATTTGGCTGAGAAACTCGCAGAGTTGCAAGATCATGTACAGGGATTAACCCTCGGTACTTTGCATGTCTGAATTGAGGAGTTACCTATGAGTTTGTGGCGCCATACTATTGGTCTTCCTGGCCGATGGATGTGGCTATTGCACATGCTAGCTCAGGCTGTGACCTTTTATCATGAGCATCACTAGGTCTACTTAGGATGTTTGTTTTATGCATTTTGAGTTTTTAGGTCAAACGACCAAACATGTCTTGGCCACAAATTTTGTAAAACATTTTAAAACATCTATCTGTTTTTAGTTTCAGAGTTTTATATATGGTTATGTGCAATACTATTCAACTAATTATGTGAATTGAAAATTTACTTTTACATGTGTGCAAATGTCTGTTTAACACATAGTTTGCTAATGAATCAGTTGATGTGTTAAAGTTTCTAGAAATATGTTGATATTGAATGTACTCCAAATGTCTTTCCAAAATACGAACTCTAAGGAACATACAAAGAATTGTTGGGTTTCGAATGGTATAAACATTTGTTAGTTGTAGTACGATGAGTTGTGAATCCAACCTAACGATGATTCAGTGAATGCCGAGTGAAATGGCATCATAGAGAAGTTTGATCAATGCGCTATACTCAATGATATTGTTTGTAGAATGACCGATACAAATCCCTTGAAAACTCACTAAATCACCTCTTGGAGCCAAAATGGTCGATGCTGCAGAAGATAGGTTTTGCATACTACGAATAGCACCATCGGTGTAACCAACAAATAGTTCCAAAGATTCCTACATTTGCAACAAATGCAAAGAGGATTATTGAACTACATAAAAAATCTAGAAGACACATTGACACATACAGATGCAATTAAAGCATATATACAATGATTGTACTACACTTAATTTAGCATAGTAATGTTTGAGGTATAGCCCGTTTCAGGGCTGCAACAATGGAATCCAATCATAATCCACCAACTCGTAGGGGCCTTTTGCCAAAACAGGTTTGATAATGTAAGGGCCCATCCATAGTGATTCAAATTTCCCTGCTCCTAGATTACCAACTTGTTGATCATAAAGCAAGACCAGGTCTCCTTCTAAGAAAATGAGAGGCTTGACATTTATTTCATATAGCACCTTGATTCATTTCTTATGTGCTTCGTTAGCTAATGTGGCTTAGCAGTAGGTTTCATGGAGATGGATGAGTTCTAAGAAATACGCTTCTTCATCAGAAGTGTGAGGTAACAGGTCAATTGTGAGTTTAAGAGATGAAATTTCACATTGTATTGGCAATATTACCTCCAGAACATACACCAATTGAAAGGGTGTAAATCCAATTGCATTCATAACTGAGGTTCGATATGCCCACAAAGCAGAGTACAAGATTAAATCCTAGTTTCGATTATGAACCCCTATCATTCTTTATAGCATTTGCTTAAGGAATTTGTTGATGGCATCAACTTGTCCATTAGCTTGTGGATAATAAGGAGTAGAACTGTCATGTGAAAGTCCTAACTTGGTAGTTAACTTAGTTGTCATGTGATTGCGAAAATAAGACCCATGATCTGTAACTATAGACTATGGTACACCAAACCGCGCAACCACATGGTTGAAAAAGAAAAGTTCATTTGTCTTGCCACTGTTGTTTAATGTAGAAATTGCCTCAACCGATTTTGTGAAATAGTCAACGGTGACTATAATGTACCCATGCCCCCTGGCAAAGGTGGGGTTACATGTCATGAAGTCAATGCCCCATTCGGTGAATGGTCCAACAACAACGAAAGGATGCAACAGTGCAAGTGGTAATCTAGCTTTATGGTCATAGATTTGGCATGCATGATGACCTCTGACGGAAATAATGAACTCTTTGAATATGGTAGGCCAGAAATAACTAGCACAGAGAATTCTCTATGTGGTAGCATATCCACATAAGTGTCCACCACAAGCACTTGAATGGAAATCATTCAAAACTTTCTCAGCTTTCTCATGTGTGAGGCATCTCTGTAAAATCATATCGATACCATGATGGTAAAGAGTGTCGCCAATGATCAGATAATATTTGGCTTGGTATCAGATACATCGTTGTTGCAAGCGAGAGGTATCAGGATCAAAATTTTGGGTCTCGCGATAGATCAATATATCTCCATACCATGGGTCAGATGATGAAATCATGAATCGAGACTCATCCATAATGATG
The DNA here is from genome assembly GCA_000404065.3 of Pinus taeda. Classification (NCBI taxonomy): domain Eukaryota; kingdom Viridiplantae; phylum Streptophyta; class Pinopsida; order Pinales; family Pinaceae; genus Pinus; species Pinus taeda. The sequence goes on along the minus strand of APFE030281335.1, from coordinate 163,282 downwards.
GTTCTGATGTTGAATCAATGGTATTTGAGGGAAGGTCACAAAGAAGCTCGACGAATACTAGAGATTTCATTGATTTGGATTTGATGAATTCCAAATCAAATTCCAGCAAAATCATGATCCTTTTTTATTATTTTCCCCCCAGCAATTGACCTTACAAAATATATGTCATAGGTTGCAATCCGAAATGATAGTGGTCTTTTGGAGCAGGATATAGTGGCGAAATCTCTATGAGTCTATACCATTTGAACAACAACAGGTGCTAAATTTTTGATGTAAGAGTACTTAAATTCTAGTCTACGAAACCATACATCCTAGGTTCGATCCCTAGTGGAGTCAGTAATTTGTTATGTTGAATTTTGAACCTACAGATAAACACAATTTTCCGTGGTGGGTAGTTACACCTAGAGCAATAGATTTAAAGCGCTTAACCTTTCTCTATAGAGGATAAATAAGACAAGGGACCTACTTTTTATCTTTCGCTTTCCCTTTGTCTCCTTTATATGGTTCCTATCACTCCTTTTCAAACTTAATCCGCTTGACAAGTACTTGCGATCATAAACAGAATACAAAAACCAATCAAAGCAAGAGATGTATCTACTCTAAGCAAATGGAATCGAAAGAATTTACACATATAATCATCATACATAAAGACAAGAATATGGGAAATGGTGTAAATAACTTTATTAAGTAGAAGGAAGAGTTAGAATCATGAAGCCTGATCGAATGTTAGTCCTCTAGCTTGGATTCCAACCAACATCACATCAAAATCACAACACTCTGGTAGCATAACAATACTTTCTTACTACCTCAAACCTCACACCAATAGTATCTCCTTACAAATTCTCAAATTCTAGCCCCCGATCACTGAGATGAGTGCTGAATTTATAGGAAAAAGGAGGAGGTTTGGTCATAAATGACGGTATTGAATGGCCTTCCAAACTTAGAGTTAGTTTCCATGGAGGAAGGGATGAGAGGATAGGAGGTTACTTAACTCATTCCCTATCCAATTTCAAGCTCATAGGAGATGATAAGTGTGGGAATCTTCTAGAAATCTCTAGAAGATAATAATATTACCATAATCATATGCAGATTTTTCTCAATATCACCTACTGCAAGTCAAAGTGGCCCTAGGTGCTCTGAAATGCACCCTAGCATGGCCTACATGCACTGAAGCACACTTACCCCTGACGAAGGTTGCGCTGGTCCATCAAGGAGATATTTTTGGAGGGATTTAGGCCAAGAAACTCTCAAGGAAGGAGGCATTCACTGTGATCACTTGTCAAGGGCATGTATCAACTGTATTAGATTTTAATAAGCCCTAATAGTAATAATGTGAATGATGGGATAGATGTGCCGAAATGGATCTATAACATGGTAGTATGTTATGAGTCAAGGAAACTAAAAAATCATGAGTAGAACTATGTGACGCAAGATCTTGAGTTGGTAGATATCATTCATGCATTGAAGATGTGTAGGAACTATCTTCTTTGTAGGAGGTTCATTATGATGAGGGATTAGAGTCGGATGAGGTACTTATTTTACTAACCGAATATAAATTCCAGGAAAGCCATATGTTTGGCCATGATCAGTCAGTTTTACTTGGAGATCAAATACATCAAGGGTAAGGAGAATAGGGTTACAGATGCTCTTAGTAGAGGAATATTGGTTAATCACGTAACATCTATGAGCTCATATGGGATAGATTTACATGATCAGATCTTATAGGTAGGACAACATGATGACAGGTACATGCAAGTTAGGCATAGGTTACAACAACATGGTATAGGTGAACAGGATGTCGACTATCATCTCATGATAGATGCATTGGTGACATTTAGGTATAGGATCTATGTGTTTTATAATAGTGATATCAAGAAGCTTATCTTGTCAGAATTTCATGTTAAGATGTATTTAGGTCACCTAGGATATGATAAGACATTGACAACAATTAAGAAGTTGTACTATTGGCTAAATTTAAATAAGGAGATGGCATAGATTATGGCTAGATTTTTGGATTGTTAATAGGTAAAATCAGAGTGCACACATCCAAGTGGTCAATGATAGGCGATTCTAAGTCCAAAATGAAAATGGGAGGTGATTTCCATGGATTTCGTTACCAATTTTTCGAGGATATCTAGAAATCATGATTTTGTTATGGTTGTGGTTGACAAGATGGCAAAGGTAGCACACTTCATTCCAGTGAAGTCGAATTATTTAGCAAGTGATGTAGCATACAGTGTTCATTTGGGAGATATTGAGGTTGCATGGTGTTCCGAAGAAAATTGTGTAAGACAAAAATGTTAAGTTAACTTCCAAATTGTGGAAGGAGTTATCTATATCTTTGGGTACAGAGTTGCCCTTCAGTGCAACTTATCATCCACGGAAATATGGACAGATAGAGAGGGTCAATATGATTTTGGAGGACATGTTGAGAATGTATATTATGCACATCAACAGTGAAAGTGGGAAGAGTACCTTCCTCTAGTATAATTTTCTTAGAACAATGGGCATCAAGATTCATTGAGGATAAGTCTATTTGAGGCACTATATTAGAGGATTTTTAATACTCCCTTCAATTGGATTGGTCAAGCGCATAGGGTACTTATAGGACTGGACATGTTAGCAGAAATGGAATAGGAAATGTAGGTTATCAATAAGAATTTAAGGTAGAACAGGAGACACAAAATAGTTATGCAAATAAACATAGGGAATTTAAGGAGTTTCAAGTTGGGGGCATTTTTATTTTCAAATCAAGCCCAAGAAGAGATCCTTGAGGATTGGATCATGTGCTAAGTTTTCACGTCATTATTACGGGCCCTTCAAGATCCTTAACAGGATTAGACCAGTGGCCTATAAAATTGCAATTCTTCTAACATTGAAAGCCCATGATGTTTTCCCTGTTTTATTGATTAAAAGATATGTAAAGGATTTTTATCATGTGATTGATCGGTCTATACTATAGGTGGATCTAGAAGGAGAATTCAAGTTGGAACCTCAGTGAATTTTGCAATGTGAAAAACTCATGCTCCCAAACCTAGTAATCAAGCAACTTAAAGTGCAACGGAAATGCTTTGGGCCCAATGAAGCTATATGGGAGATGGCTAATCAAATGCATGCTTTGTATCCTACATTATTTTCTGGTGAAGGAAAATGAGTTTTGGTATAGGTACATATTTTTGTATGGTTGTTATTGTAAATATTGCAATGAGTTGTCTTATAAAGCTCCAACAAACACTATGGTTGTTATGTTCTCATGTTTTTCATGTTGGTTTTTCTTTTTAGCTATTTGTTCATTGTAAATCATACATCCATCTAAGTTATAAAGCTCTAGGGGCAATATGTTTTGGTTTTCAGTGGTCTTGCTAGTTGTAGGTGTCATGTAACACTGAGGACGGTGTTCCCCTAAGGTGTAGGGATTGATAATAGCCCCGAGTTAAAAGTTCATGTGATAAATTTAATAAAGGAAAAATAAGACCATGGTGATGGGAGACTTATTCCAAACTAAATGTTAGACAAAACATCCTGGTGGGTTGTCATTCGGTTTATTATGGCTATGAGAAATTGGAAAAGGAATTGACAAAGGCATTGAAAAGGAAAAGAGGCGTTAATTGAAATTTTATTTATGAAAATAATGGAAAATAGTAGAAGAGGAAGGCGAGAGATCACAGGTTGCATGTGATAAGGAAATTGAATAAAATAGAGACCTCATTAATAAAATGGCTTGGGAAATTAGTTGACAACCTTTTGATAGTTTTGTGTTGGATCTTTCTCTCTATTCTCTCCCTCTCATACTCTTGCAAAATTAGAGTATTCTTGAAGAAATCTAGCATTGGAGAAAGTGAGGCAAAGGAAGGACAAGGAAGAAAAGGGAGGAAAAGGTCAAGAAAGGAATAGTTGGATGAAGTGGCTACAACAAGATTACTTGCATGTATTGAGTTGCATGTATGGTTTCCTTACTAGTTTTGGAATGCATGGTATATGCATGTGTGTATTTGGTTCTCTTGTTGTAATTGGCATGGGTTTTCCATGCATAACAATGGTTTCAAAATTTTCTTGCCATTTCTGAATAGCCTTGGTGTGATGGGGTTCTTTGATTTGATTGAGATGGATTGTTGGATGGTTTTGGAACCAGGTGTGATGGTCTAAAGAAAATTCCCAAGGGCCTAGGAATCCCTTGACCAATAATGGTGAGATACATGGTAAAGCCTGAGGGTGGAGATAGGAAAAATCCTCAAGGTATTGTTGAAGAAATATGGAAGCATCCATGCCTTTTTAGGCCTAGTGATCCCTTCACCAATAACGGCAAGATTACAGTAAATCCTGGTAGTGTGTGTTTTTTGTTTGGGCCTATGGTTCCCGTGAATGGTAATGGTGGGATATATGGTAAAGCCTAGTTATATAGATGAGGGTTTCAAGCCTATAAATCCCTTGAGCAGTAATGGAAATATATGTGGTAAAGCCTAAGGAAACCCTAGTTGTTCTGTTGTGAGTCCCACATTCATGCTTGGAATATGGCATGGGGTTGATTGCCTGAAAGAAATACTTGGTTCCACTTGATCTATGGTCAAGTGGTACGTGGAAGTCCCTGACTTGGTTGGCTTTTGCATATTTTAATAGGAGTACTCTTCCCTCTTGTATTTCATGGGTATAAAGACTTTTAATATGTGTCTTTGATGGTTGTTCGATAATTGATATTATTCTGGTTATATGTTGGTTATAAGCATGTTTAATGACAAATATTAGTTATGGCTCTCATCATGTTTTTATTGGAAAATGAATAGTTAATGAGTGCATTACCTAATAAATGATAATACAACTATTGAGAGAAGGAATCAGACATTCTCGAGAATTACGAGATAAGTATGAGATCCCTATGACTAGATATGTAATTATGATTTGTAGATTACATGTTCTTGATGTGTTTGACGAAATGTATGTCATGGTCAGGATGGGTTAGGTTAATTCCTTGACAATGTTTTGAATGAAAGGATTTTGCTTTGTGACATTCATTATTACGTGAAGTTTCATTAAGTATTGGATAGGGGTATGGAGACTAGCCCCGAAAAAGTGCCTCAAATCTCATGGTGGTAGGCATAGGAATGGGTGAAAAGGACTGTAGTCACTCCCTTGTAGGCATATTCATGTGACTGGAGGGCTATAGTTGAGTTCTTGCAGTGTTGTTCCAGCATTTGGGAGTCTAGGAGATTGAAAAAGAGGCTAAACTGAAGGTTTGGATGCCTAAAAGGGTGATGTATCCCCTAGGGGTCATGTAGCACCTGAGGGAAGTCAGTAAGGTTTTGGTTTTGTTGATTCAACTTCCTTAAGGTGATATAGCAGGTTGAGACATATCATAGTAACTCTTCATCACATATTTACCCCAGTGGACCAGTGAACTTACGTAAGTGTGGGAGGAGGGTGTTACAAAAGTCCAAATAGTTGGCAGAGGCTATAAATTGAAGGTTCATTGATATTCCTTATTCTCTTCCATAGTCACTCCCATGAATGCTTATGCATGATCCTGAAGGGCTCCAGTCGTCTAGAATAAATCTTATACAATTGAATGTAGTTGATATCAACTATTATTGTGCCTATGACTATGGCCTAAAAAAAGTTTTTCTCTGAATTCCTTACGCAAATAAGATGGAAATTGACATGAAAATTCCTGGAGACTTCTAGATTTAGTTCTAATGATCAGGAAAGGTTTGAAAAGGTCCTCCAATTATGTGAATACCTTTAGTGCAAAAGTAGCGGTGTTAGTGGATTTATTTTGTCAAATTTGTGCACTCTTGATCCCATGCCTAAGGTGAATTTAAACCAACAAATTTTATATACTTCAATTTGGAGCTGAGTGATGGTTGATGGTGTGTGTATGTGAGTAAGAGAAGGTTGCATTGTGTAAGAATTCCTCAAACCTATTGGTGAGCAAGATTGCTTCAATATATAAGTGCTAATGGCAACAGTTTGAGAAAATCTATTTGTTGATGTAGTCTTTTGATTCAAAACTTCACATTGCAGATAAGACAAGCAGAGAATTGTAGAAGTGGTGTTGGTAGTGATGGAGAGCTTTGTATAGCTCAATATTTTAGATTATCACATTTTTTTGTTGTTGGAGTTTCTGATGCATTTGGCACATAGCCATTATGTTTTATGTTATTGATTTTCTTATGCAGCATCCATATTTTGGTATGAGGGTTTTTTATTATGATTGAGTATGAGTTTTATTTCAGCAATTTCTGATAGTATTATTGAGATTCGATGCATGCATTGTGGCCACTACTTTGCTAGAGCATAGAGCATATGGTTGTAATGATTTTATTTGATGTGATGATGATGTCTTGTTCATGGAGATCGTATTGCATAACTTAACTGAGTTGAGTATAAAGTCTTTTGATCAAGTATGAAAATAGATGAAATGAGGTCCACATAGAGTGTAGGAGTAATAATTTCATGGATGTGGAGCAGTGATTGTGAAGTTTCAGTAAAAGGAACAATTTCTGAATCCAACCACAGTTGGATACTCCAATCAAAGTTGGGTGAGGATTGTTGATCGTGGTGGATTTCAATGGATGGTAGTCCATAGATTTGTGTGTGAACATATTCTTCTACGTTGATCAGTATAACCAAGTCTCCTGGCTGATGGGAGTTAAATGATTGTGTATGAGGTCGAGTCTCCATGATGATTAGGGTTAGCAATATATGTGAAACACATATTTTTCTTAATAGAAGATTAGAGCAGTGCAATAGTAGCAAGTGTGGTTTTTTTTCCTAGTAAAGCATTTTCCACTAGATATCTTGTGTTTCTCATGTGGATGTTGTTTTGATGGTTTTTTTGTGTATTATTACTCTCATGGTTGTTTGATTTATCTTCTTACATTGTTTATATTGATGTGATGAGATAATGTGTCTCTTCTTAATGGTGCATTATTCAGTAGATAAGTCTAAAGTGGTAAAAAATGATAATAAGCCATACTACTAATTCACCCCCCTCTCTTAGTAGTGCTCAAAGGTTTCCAAAAATAGGAAGGAAAACAACTTGAAAATAATGGCATAAAGGTCACCCTTATCACTCTTAAATAGATGATTTTATAATAAATATTTGAATAACACTTATATAGACTTCACTAACTATTGGAAATGTGCTCATTACTCGAGGGGGGGTGAACCAGTAGTGACTATGTTTCTTAACTTTTGTATTTATTTTCAATTGACCAAAGCATATTCACACATTGTGCCATTATGAAATTATCTCATATAAGGCCTAACCAAAAAGGAAAATACCATGATCATCACAAGAAAGCCATTATACAATCAAATAATCACATGCATATAAGGCACAAGGATCTCTGGTGGAAAACCCCTCTCAGTGGTAAAATCCATCCTTTGTTGCACTTGTTTCTATGTTTCTAATTTTAGTAATCAAGAAAATCAATTTACATCATCGTCATTGGCTATGTCCAACAAGGAAGTTTCTCATATGGTATCAAATAAGTGAAAACCCATCCACTAGAGACTCATATCCCCTAAAATCCTCACCCAAAAACCATTGGACTATGATAATTCTACTTCCTCTATTGAAGTTACCTACACTAATAAGCATGGAACATCCATCCCTTCTTCACCAAGTTATCTTGATATGCTGATCACTAGGGCCACATTTCAAAATATTTCAAACTATACCCATGCACCCAACACCAACAACTTTCTCTCTATCAAAACTCAAAATATGAAAATGTTAATCAATAAGGAAACCTAAACTCTACAAATATACTAGCTGCAACACAACTCACATTCGCACAACTTGCACTCACAATCTCATTCCATCCATACACTCACTATCATCCACACATCACACTTGACACACATAGCCACAATATTTGTTGCAAATAATCAATTTGCAATCTAAAATAGGCAACATAAACATGAAATACTACTACATCTATGTGAAAAAAATTTGTTCCCCTACATACACAAATAAAATAGTCATAACCAAGGATCTATGCTATCGTCATCTCCTCCTCCATCAATCTCCGATAATATGTAATAGAAACATGCCTTGAACAAAAGAATCAGCCTCTGAAATTCTTATGCAATAGGGCACTCAACCTCTCACCTCTACACAAACTTTAGCTCTAGAATATGAGCACTAAGTAACCTCCCAAATGGTATAGGTTCTCCTCAAAAAAATTATCCATCCTCTCCACTATTCACTTGATTAACGTGTTCACACCTCAAACACTTTATTCCCCATTTGATTTAGGTAATAGAAGCTTCTCCATAAAATTAAAATTAATTTCCTTAAAATAAAATCACAAAAGAACTAAGGATAGGGAGGAATCCAAAGGAAATTTTCACTTATATTCCCAGTCACTCGCACAACACAGCTGAAACGTGACTAGAACACTAGTCGCATGAATGGGTTGTTGTTCAAGAGAGTAGATTGTTCCAATCACTCTGATGACCCACTATCAGTACGACTGGGCCAAGGATGAAGGAAAAACACAAGGTCTTCAATGCAGAACTACCTCCAACTTCTTACTCAACATCTCTCACATCTGTAAAACTTTTCCAAGTCATGACAAGCCTTAGAATCTTCTTTTCAACATGAAAATTTTCCATAGTAACTATATACCATTAAGAAATCAAGCATATGCATACCATCTCCAAACCAAGTCCATGTTGAAATCATTTCCAACCATCACTCACTGCAACAGTCATCAACTATAACCTCATCACAACATTAATGTATCCTCTAACACAATGATACTAGGTTGACATAAATTCCAACCAAACAACACATGACAACATCAATGCCAATATTAACTACTTTTTAGAAATATCCAAGAACCAAGTCAACTAAATACCTAGCTAACTCATTCATCTTGACAGATTAAATTCAATTTTGACACTCCTTCTTAATATTAATTTATATTCATCAACATTATGAATACCTAAGAATTTTCCTTGAAACTCAAAATCATTTTTTCTAAATTTTTTGGTGAAGATATATGCTAATATCTGCTAACTATTCTCTAAATCGGTAAATTTGAAGAGAAATGTCACCATTGTTGACAAGCTCATAAATGAGATGATATAGAGTTTCAATATGTTTTATATTTCAATGAAAAAAATCATTATTAGACAATGCAATTTCTAAATTCTTTTCATAAAAAATAGAAGTTGGTTCACTAATCTCATGTGCAATATCCTTATAAGCTTGTCTTATCCAAACTACATGGTGTGTTTTTTAAGGGTGATTCATGGACACTGAGTGACTGCTACATCCACAGGGAAATCTAGGTAGATCAACCCACAGGGATATACCCATCGACCAGACTAGTAAGGCCTAACCCCAAGGGGATAGAGAAGATTTGACCTCGAGACCTCCTGATATGTGACGTACTTAGCAACAAGAACATGACCAACTAAGCTATCCCTTGGGGAAACTACATGGTGTGTTTTTGTAGTAACTACTACATCACCAAAAGAAAAAATGGCATTGGTGAAGGGTGAAAAATGTCGCCATAAACTCATTGGTGATGGTCAAAAGATCCTTCGTCACCAAAAACTCATGATCACCAAAGGTGGCATCACCAAAAGTATAGGTGTTGTGGTGAAATTCAAGGTCCGTCACCAATAATTATTTATAATGACAGATAGCGACCGTCACCATTTCATATGAGAAATGGTGATGGATCATAACCTTTGTCACCAAAACAATGAACATCACCAATGTTGGTGTCACTAAAAATATAGTTGTTATGTTGATATTCAAGGTCCATCACAAATATTGATTATAATAATGAATAGTGACCATCACCATTTCATATGAACAACAACAATTTATTCTGATGGATCTTTCTTGGCTGTCACTATTGGTGCATATATATGATGAAGTTAGTTGACCACCACCAAAAGTTGCATTGCCAAAAGTATAGGTGTTTTGGTGACATTCAAGGTCCATCATGAATAATGACTATAATGACATATAGTGACTATCACCATTTCATATCAAAAACAACAATTTTGTGTTACAGACCTTTCATAGTCATCAATATTGATGTGTATATATGGTGGTGTTTGTTGACCATCACCATTTCATATTTTGGTGAGGGTCAAAAAATGTCACCATAAGCTTATTAGTAATGGTCAAAAGAGCCTCCATCATAAAAAATTGGTCATCACCATTCCATATGGATATCAAGGCATGATGAAACTAAACCACCAACCTCTTTCTTGTTAATTAGGTGCTCTTCCATTGAGCTAGCACCCTTTAAAGAATTATACTTTTAAAAATTAGACCTTGAAACTTCATAAATTGTGGGTTCCTACCTAATGGTTATGGAAGTTATGACCGGGTATTATGCACTTACTTTTATTGTTTCTTATCGCATATATACAACATAAAAGGATCACCTATCCTACCTATTGAAATGCCTACCTATTGAAATGGAATGAAAATGAAAAAGTGAAACGTAGATATGCGAGTCCATGTTCAACGTATAGATGCAAGTTTAGAAACATGGAGGGGGGATTTTATATTCTAATTGATGTGCTTAGGGAAAGGCGTTAAGAAGGGTATCACCTCAAATGGTCTACCTTAATTTCTTGCCTACTCTGAATTAACCAATAAGTCTCCATTTGTTGGGAACCTGGGGTGGTATTTTCTACTTCCTCTTAGCTAGCCCTGGTAAATGCCTCCTTAAGTTTTGTAATGGTGAATAAACACCCTATAAATCATAGGGAAACTACATAAAAGAGCATGGTTGATTGTTGTCTATTTAAGGAGGTACTAAGGATCACCTATTAAAGACTCTAATTGACATGGAGCTTCACTCTGTCTGAAAATATGGATGGAGCAGGGCTATAAGGCTTAACTATAGGAATAATGTCCTAGCCACTAAGTGCCATAGAATAATAAGATCGTGTCTTGAATCATTGACACCAGGTATTTATATTATAAATAGTTACATATAAGAGACTCAATATGTTCAATTTAATACTCAATTAGAAGTCAAAGTCTGAACACATTTATAGCCTATAAATTACTTATAACTAGAAAATGCACCCAATATTACAAAGGAAATATCATAAGTGGATAGCATATGGAGGAAGAGCATTGATGAATATAGATGAAATATGTTATAGGTTTAGTGAAATAAAAGTCTCAATGGTGTTGCTGTTGGGTGTTTTTTTTGTAATTGGGACCTTTGTCTTTCCTTTATCACGTAGAAATTCAAATAAAAAATTACAAAGTTTAGATATTTGAATGATATCTAAACTTATGTGCAAATGTAACATAGATCTCTGGAAACCATGAACCACATAGGATAATATATATCCTCTTCACATAAACCAACATGCAATTTGGAATTTCACAAGTCCATAATCAAAAATGACAACGACCAACAAATAAAATAAATTAAAACTTATCCTAGTAAGAGTATCCCTTTTTAGCAACGAAAACTAAACAATATGTGAGTGATCCGTTCACTTTAAGACTTCAAAACATTGGGAAACAAATAATGTATTCAGTTATCTGCCAATACAAAATGGACTTAATTCTAATGAAGTAGAAGAGTCGATACTAAATCACAAATAAAAATGAGCAGCAACAACGTAAATTTTATTTTTTCAATAACACACTCCATTTCTATCTTCCATGTCGAGACATCTATATTTTGTAGTGTTTAACAACCTCGTTTGTGGAAAAATCCTGTGAATAGATTTCATAAGTTCGAAATAGAAAATCCATAAAACGTGGAGTTGATGGTGCCTTTCTGAGTGTGTTGGAGAAGAAAAAGGTGACAAACCTAATTTTTTGTTTAGTCTTACTTCACTTGTCTTACATGTATATTGGGGTTTTGTTTAATTTTTAGTTCAAAGGCATATGGATTGACCTTTAGGGTAGATAATTTAATTTCTCCTTATTGTGGATGAACTAGAATGCTCAGATGAGCCAACAATTGTGTCATCTCTAGCTTTAGGGCCATCCTTTTCCCCTGTTGTAGGGATCTTAATCCTCATAACCTTCTTTTCCCATTTACCCACAACATGCTCCTTGGTTGGTGAATTATTTTTCTTTCTTCTTCGTGGAGTTCTTTCTTTCAATGGAGTTTGAAAACCATTAACATTAGTTTGAACATACTGCATAAGACAAGCACAATGACTACTAGGAATATTACTCAATACTTTATTAATAGAACTAGGGATAACTTGTGAACAGATATTATTTGAATTTAGAATATTGAGAGAATCACTTTTCATTAGATTTCTTTTATCCCCCAATGATTAAGTTTCTTTGAAGACTTTGGCATGTCTTCATCTCCCTCGGTCATCAATTTCTCTAAGTTTGTTGGTGTTTTGTCATCTATATATGTTTTGAAAATACCTAAATCTGATTATATCGAGACCCTTTTAACACTCACAGAATAATTTTATGTAGTACATTTTCCAACTGCTAGTGAACTTGAAGAGAAATCTCATTTTACAACACAACTTTTTTCAGCTAAGAAACATGGAGACACGGGAATACTATACATATCTATTATGCGAGAGGAGATATTTCTAGACTTAAACACCTTATCCTACTGAGGTCTCCAAGTGACTTCACTTGGACAAAAAGAAATAGCTTCACCTTCATTCTTGAGTTGCTTCTCTTTATTTGAATTTGACTTTTGACATTCTTTATCTCACAAGGAATCAAAATCATCACTAGTATTAAATTCATCCAACACGAACTTTAGAAATCCCACTAACATATTTGTTTTTGTTTCCATGCCTCAAAACCATGGAGATCCTTGTCTATAGTACAATAATATGTATGCTTGCTACTCAAGAACACATTCCTTGTTAACCATCATTACCTGATAGAAACCAAAGAGACAACGCAATATCAACATACACAAAATACCCTACCAAAATATAATCGTACCTTACTTAAGAAGTCTAAAAGATGTTCTTAATTAATAAACTTTGTATGTGGAGATTTTGTTTTTTTAGATTTAAAAAATACTATGTTGTAAAACACTTCTATCTATTTATCCAAGCAATTATATCATAGCATCTGTCACACTGTAGCAATCTACAATACCTAAATTAAAAGACAAATTTGCTTAATAAAATAGATTTAGAAAAGAGCATTGAAAACTATATGTTTGTCATCAAAGGTTTAATTAGTTTAACAACAAACTAGTTGGAGTTTGAAAATCAAAATCATTCATAGGAAAATAATAGGACAATGGCCAAAGTCACTATTCATACAAATAAAGCTAGAGTCACTATTGACATTGCAGATAACTGAAATTTGGGCAGTGGTCTAATAGTTAGAGATGATTTACAGGGAAGACTCGTTAATACCATCATTTTTTTTCCATGGTCTGTCATCTCTCTAGATCCAAATCATATATCTTAACATTATCAAGTTATACCTTTCAAGTATTGATTTGTAGCTCACCTTTTAAAACACAACTCTACCAGTCCACTCGATTTTGTTTTTTCAAGAGAATTGGTAGGTTCTTCCCATCATCTATTTTACATCAATCAATCACCATCCATCAAGTATATAAAGAATAACAGATACACAACAAAGGCCAAAGTTGTGTTTGTTGTATACCTATGTTCTAGGACTCATCTGACCTTACTAGTGGGAATCTACACCTATGTAACTATAGAATGTGCCCCTCCCCTTCCTATGTAACTGTAGGATGTACCCATCCTTCCCTTCCTACTCCTTTATAAGTATGAAAATATGTGTGTGATGCTCTCATGTACCAGTTGACATAGTTTTCAACTCATTCCTACACACTTATTATAGAAACTGATTCTCCTTGTGCTCTATCAAATTCCAATTAGGCCTGGTTGATAAGTTCAGATCTATTTTTTAATTGAGTCCAATCTATTAAGACCAAACATTAGATGGATTTTCAGTGTTATACAAGCATCAGTTGTATTGTTGTTTTTTGTCATTGTTGGTACTATATCTGAGTTTTTCAAAGTTTATGTTTGGGAGCCTTATTGGATAAGAAGATATCTAGGAAGGAAATGAGTGAAGATTCAAGTATGTAGCCCCTAATTCTTTATTGGACTAGAAAAGGACTCCTTATAAAAGTATTAAGAATATTTCAAATCATTAGAAAGCCATGGCACTAACATTTCCTATCATTGGAAACTCCTTTACATGGAAAAATGGTAATGAGAAGAATGTAAAGATTGACTTAAATCCAATTACAGGGTGTGGTGAGCAAATTCTACGTCCTAACCCGATAAACCATTTTCCATGACAAAAAGGGAAGTATCTTTTAATTTACATCAAATTATGTATAATAATGCTATAAATGTTTGGAAATGGGGTTGGGAATCAACATAATCTATCAATTTGGATGGAGAATGGAAGGATTCATAGGATTCCCTAATGTGGGCTAAAAGTAATGTTACATGTATGTACACTATAAACTCAGGTTATATGTCTTTAATGGATATTTTTGGTCAAGAAGATATGTGATGGTGGAAAAGAATACAAAAAATAAAGACGCCTAAGAAACAAGAATCTTCCTATGGCTCATAATCAGAGATAAGGTTCCAACATAGGAAGGCTTACATAAAAAAGGAAGACAAGCACCTAGCATGAGGAATGTGGAAACAATTACTCATTTAGTTATTCATTGTACATATGCTTAATATCTATAGAAATATCTAGAAAAAATTGATAGAATGGACAATGCTTGAAGAGGTACTTTGATCAAAGAATGCCTTAGATATTATTTTCAAATATAGGAATTAAACCTTTTTAGGGAAATTCTGTGTCGTGCTAAATACGGTATTTGGCTGGTACGTGACGCCAAAATGTTTGAAGGGAAACAAATCCAAACTTGCAAGATTTACAATGAGGTCTATGGCAATTTTCATGAATGCAAAACATCTTTAGAAATAAGTTAGCATTACTAGGTGGGAGACATATATATTGAAAAATCATCTCCATGAAGTTTCTTTAATGGTGCTAGACAAGGACAGGATACCTTTAGAAATACAAGAGGCCTTTTATCCCCATTTGAGGAGCCCCTCATCACATTCAAGGCTAGTTTAGGAATTGGGTCAACCGAATACACTAAAATAATGGCCCTTCACCTTCTTTTGAAAAAAATCATGGACAAAGTGCTAGGAAACTGCATGCATATGGGAAGTAACTATTTATGAAATGGATGAAAGGAGAGATTAAAATTCAATGTATTAAGTTGGAAGATTTTGAAAAATTAGTTAAAAGTGACATCTTCCTTTTTCGTTGCCATATCACACACTCATGTATAGTGTGAACACAATATGGTGGTGGGTGCACTTTCAAAAGCATGTCAACAGGTTGAAGTTGGATTACTTATTTTAGAGGAATCTATCTTTGGTGCCTTGACACAGTCAAGGTTTTCTATATTTCGATTTGAAGGCTAGTGTTGAGGATTCATTCTCACTATTATTTGTTGTAGGTTCCGCATTGTAAATTTCATAGGACAGTCATGACACTTACTTTTGGCATCAACCTTTAGAAGATAATCTCAAGTTATTAATAGTAGAATGTCAGCGGGGTTTCTTTACTTTAAACTGTGATCTTTTTAATCCATATGTATCAAGAGGATAAAATTATTTTTTTTTGTGTTCATCTTGCTTTGTACACATGCCTAGAGAAAAACTAGAATATGATTTCTATTCTTTCTTTTGAATAGAAATTATAATTTTCTTCTGAGGAAAAAAAATGAGCTTGTATTATGATTTAGACAATCTAGGCAACAAAGCAGTCAAATTAATATGTAGCTATCTAGAAAATTGTCATAATTAATTTACATGAAGTTTCAAGTAAAAAATATAAATCCTCTTGCAAAAATTCAGGTTAGTTCAAAATATGAATAAAATCAAATCCAAGATATGTAACTTTTTGGCTAAATTAATACATGAGAAGACAAATATACAAAACCAAAATTTGAAAAAAATCAGCATTCACATTTAGAAACCCTGACTAAATTCAACTATCATATTTCAGATTCGGAAAAACTCAATGTTTTCCTTCATTAATTCCAGAATAGATAGAAAATTGTGCTAAATATAGATGGAAAATAATGCGAGTGCAAAAAATCCTTGAGAAGGTTGAAGAACTAACTAGCTAATACTTCTAAAATTTTAGGAGGAGATACTTCTATTTAAGAAAAATATATAAGAAACCTAAGGAGATCTTATAATTTACATACTTGACTTGTCGAAGATATGCAAGTCCACCCTGAGGTGCTCCTGAATCAAAGTCAGGGTCTCTAACAAGGAACATACAATCATCAAAATCATCCTGCTCGTCATATGACAGATCACTATTTTGTTGAATGTTTTCAATATTTCTTTCTAAACTCAAAAAAGGTAGCTCTTCGTATTGCTCTTTGTTTGATTTTATCAACAACAATGTAAGTACAAAATAATTTTTGACAAAAATATAAGATACTCATTGGTACATTGGTAATGATGTTCTGATGGAGATGGGTAAATAAAGGCAAGGGCTTCTGAAGTGTTGTTTATTTTATACATATTAATAATTCACGAAGGATACATAGAACTATAATGCCGAGAAAATTCTATCCTTGAACAAAATAAAAGTGATAATTAAAAAAAGTTTCATAACAGCTTCTGAAATTTGAAAAGGTAGCTCTTTGTAGCACTGTTCATTTGATTTATCAGCAACAATGGACCTACAAAATAATTTTTCACGTAAATATAAGATACTCATTGGCACATTGGCAATAATGCTCGAATGGACATGGGTAAATAAAAGCAAGGGCTTCTAATGTGTATTGTGTTACTTATTTTATACATATTAATCATTCGAGAAGGATACAAAGAACACCAATGCTGGGAGGACTGTGTCCTTGAACAAAATAAAAGTGATAATTAAGAATGGTTTCATAACAAACAAGCAAACTAAACCACAAAACATAACATTTATTCTAGATTTATGTAATGAACCTCATGTTGGTATGAAATATAAAGAATCTAAATTCATAATAAATAATCTAAATATATAGATTCCTAGTATGAAATATAAAGATATTTCTACAACGAAATATAAAGATATTTCTCCATGAAAAAATTGTCCACACAGGAATATCTAAATCTCATGATTTTGAATAGTAGAACCAAAAATTCGACTCAAGAAACATATTCCAAAAACCGCATACACACACTTGTGAAATCTTGGAAAAACGACAAGAGGCATTTTTTACCAGGTTTTATGGAAAATCATGATTCAAGCGAGAGAAGAGGCATTTCTCTTGAAGAATCAGAAATAAAAACACTTGTGCACTAAGATTTAGGATTACCCATTTTGTAAAGTGTTTGGTCTAAAAATTCTTTGGTTTTCCAGAGAAATTTGCATAAACATGGCAAGACATTTTATGGAGTATTCAGAACTAAGCATTTTTCTTCCCTAGAGAGAACATTTAACTGCTCCAGAAGTTCCAAGGTGAATGAAACCATGGCTAATTTTTAAGAATTTTTTCCATAAAACATAATACACTTAATTCATATTGTGTCTTAATGTTGTTGTTTTTCTTTTTTTAATTTCTTTCTTCTATGGCATATGCATTTTTTGTTTCATGAAATACACATTTCGAAAACCATCTTCGGGAATCACAAACATTTCTCCTCGTTATCACAATATACCCACCCACTACCCAACATAAATCCCTAGATTCTTTACCCAAGATAAAGCCCTAGGATGCTCTACCCAAAATAAACCCCATATGCTACAAAATCTAGAGAATTTATTAGGGGTTAATACTGCTACAACACTATACTCATTATTAAAATTTCAACCTATCACTTGTCGAAATTGAACTGAGATGAAAATATAACACTCCTTACAACTACTTAAGCTAAACACCCCAATTGACATATCTCAATATACACTTTATATACCATATGAAATTTTCTCTAATAATCATAGAGAAGCATGAGGTTGTTATTAAACAAGAGATGGCTACACTAGAAGCTACAGTTAAGGACTTCGTCCAGTTGTTTGAATAAGCCATGAAACTGTAGACCTCATTGTAGGAAGATCCAACTTTGCATAAATTTGAAATAGATGTCCAAGAAAAGTAGAGGCATTTTGACGAGATCAGATCCACAATGCAAACCTTAGCACCAATGAAAAGGTATGCCATATTACAGGAGGGAAATATCATCCAGAGCAAGATTGATGAGTTGTGTCCGAAAGAATCCATCATAGCTTCATGGACGTAGCCCTGGGTAGATGAAGCAAGTTAGTTGACACATTCGGTGCAAAGAAAGCTAAAGGCCATGAAGCAAACATTGACAACCATGGGCCTTACAGTCGAAAGTCTGAGTACTAAAAATTTGGTTGAGGAATTTTGCCAAGGTGTTGTGCAAGGGACAACAAATCTTTAGGTATTGAGGATAGAATTCAGCAGTTTGCAGACAAAGGTTGAGGCAAAACCAGTAGAGTGACTCGAGGAGGAGTCACGACTTTGTGTTGGGGGAGTGAAAAGGTCATTAGGAGTCAAAGAGGCTTTAGGAAGGTCAAATCCCCTTAGTTTGTTATAAGTTAAATTATTTTTTATCCACCATGGTTCAAAGACCATTGTATTGTTATAGAAGATGATATAAAAAGGAGTCATAGAGAGTCATGAAAAATCAGTCAATCTAAGATTCTAAAAGTGAATAATTTAAGAAAGAATTTTATTTTTTGTACTCAAGTGAATGTGAAGGCTCTTTCAACTAAGTGTGCAGGCCCCTACAACTGTGTATGCGGGCCCCTGTAGCTCTGTGCACAGGGTAGGAAGAGTCTGTAATTGAATATCTGAGCATAATAAAGGCCATTGTGGAGAATTACTTGTGTATCTGTGTTTTAATCTTTACTTTTTCAATTACTATGTATTCACTATGTTTAGAGAATTTATCTTGAAATGTAATTAATAAATGCATGAAAGTGGTAGATCTATTAGTTTACTTGATGTTATGAATGTCTAGAGTAACTGGCATAGAGCTAGATTCTGTCATCTGTAAGTTATTCTAATTTTCACGTACCAAGGGTTAGGGTTTGCAAAGGTCAAAATAAAACCCTAGAAGTAACATAACACATCACATAGTCCTTCAGGTGTAGAAACATGGTTTTGGCATCCCCCAATATTCCCTTGGGTGAGACTGCAGCCTGCACTACATGGGTTGTTTCTGAAAGGGCCTGTAGTGTAGGGTTTTGTTGGTTAGCATAAATAACTTTGAACCTAGGTCCAAGCCCCCTCAAGCCAACATGTAGTAGAAAACATTGGGCTAAGCAAAATATTTTACTCAAAGAGGACTTTAGCACAAAGCTTGAAAGATTCAGAACGATGCTTGGACTCACCAACATCCCTTCAGATTAAGGGGGGGAATGTTGACCCCTAATCCAAAATGGATGGGTGGACTGGACAGTCATCAAGAAGATGAACTGATCCGTCATGTTTATGTATATAAATGTGTGTTAGCTAATGAATAATAAATCAGTTTTTCTCCCGCTCATTCTGGAGTTACCCTGGCCTGACAATATCAAAGAAATGAATCGGAGGGATGCATTGGAAAGTTATGATAATTCAAACTTCTAATACATGAGGATTATGATAAAATAACGTTTATGAAAAGAGGCATGAAGAGATAATAGGGAAACTCATATCAGAGGTGGCATATCAGGAGTTTTAGGGAAAGGCTTCCGATATAAGCATTCTGATAGAGAGATTTAATGGAATATCAGAGGTATTAGCGATGAGAAATATCGAAGATATGGGATATTAGAGGTGAATGGTATCGTAGACATGATATATCAAGAGGTGTTACACTATAAATGTTACCATAATGAAATCGTTTATATAATTAATGAAAACTATGTGGCTGATGGATAATTATAGTATTTATATAAAGGTGCATGTCAATTGTAATAAACCTAAGTAAAAGCCCTTTAATATGATTTTATTAATAAAGCAGTCATCCGAGAAATAATATCATAGATGGCTTTTATCATAACTTTCTCAAAAGGGAAGCTATGATATAATAAGGTTCCAATGAAATTCTTCCCATGAAGCTTTGACTTTGTGGTTGTGACTTATTGAACAATTATGTTTATCATAATTTCTTGAAAGGTGCAACTTTGATATATGGGTTTTGATAAAGGCAAACCTTTAAGCTTGTCAAATTTTATAACTTATTCAAAAATGTTCCATATTTTATTGAAATTTAATTAATTTTATTAACAAAAATGAAGGGTCCCCATTTTTTATGGATAACTAAATATAAATAAATCAAGGGTTGTTGAATGCTACAACAATTGGTGACGTACTGGGTGAAATAGTTATCTATATAAAAAATAAATGAAATTTTAATAACTAGAGAGAAAGACTTAGAAAGATCAAAATGTTTGAAATTTAGCTTGATTGAGATTACTCTGAATAAAACAAAACTCATTATTTTGTAAACCTCATAACTTGTTATCGATAAGAACCTTCATTATCTTTGTCAAACATTTTATTAGCCATAAAGACAAAATAAACAACTATAGAAGTTTAGCATTTAGGATAACACTTATTTTTCATTAGTAGAGCCACCGTTGTCAGCAGGTGTCCATAGCCTTGACATGGTTACCATTTAACCAAAGAATATGAGTATCTCATCCACTATGATAAATTTTAGAGGTATTGGTATTTTTATTTTTTTCCTTTTAGTTACTTGAAATCCATTATCCTAGTTTTGTGGCTAGATGTTGACAATGACTTTCACAGGTTATAATGATCTTGAACAAGCCAACCCATGATAATTCCTCTTCTCTTACAGTTATGTAGACATAAGCCATTATCCTAGCTTGGTGACCACTAGTGATAATGTCAACATCATTAGTTCCCCATGAACATGGTAAGTTGGCTCATAGTGAGGCCCCTTATATTTCAAGTTTAAATCATTTTGAATTACACTCTAAAAACTTAAAACTATTGGATGGGGAGGTAAAATTGCTCCTTAATAGTTGTGGATTAAAATTAAAGCCATAAGGTTCTAAAAATTCAAGATATTCTTTATTTTTAAGAGAAATTCTGCATGACAGATCAAAGAATAATAGGATATTTTAATGTTGCAAGTCATGAAATATTTATAAGCTAATGGAGACAAAAATATCAGAGATTATAATAGATGAGATACTAAACTTCAATGTTATAATCTCTTTCTAAACAATATCTTCTTTAATTAATAAAAATTCATGTTAATGATGAGAGAATCAAACACAAAGTCAAAAGAGTATTACTCAACATAACTAACCTAAATACATTGATATGTACATATGATTATTTACATTTTTACATTCGAATATGCAGTCTCAAGAGAAATATTTCTTTAAAGCTAGCCCATTTATGGGAAAAGAATCTCTCTTATGCTATAAATATTGGAGGATAAAAGTTGATGGGTCTAGTTTTTCAATGATCTGAAATGGGTCGAGCCATTTTTTTTGGAACTTTATGTGCTTTCCATTATCTTCATGGGCCTTATCCCATTTCAGAACTAGGTCACTGATTTAAAAAGTTTTAGTTCTTAATGAAATCACACCAAACCAAAACTTGACCATTTGCTAATGTTCATTATGAGTTTGTTTGGCTTTTCTCCTTTCACCTTCTAGTTTTAGGATTTTAGTCATTCTTAATTGTAAAGAAGAGCAAGGTTATTCCTCTATAGATTGCAATAGGTCTAGTGAAGGAAAAGTTAGATTAGGAGGAAAGGTAACTTCAGTTCCATATAATAAGTGATCGGGAGAAGTACCTAAAGAAGCTTTATGAGTAATTTTGTCAACCCATAGAGAAAAAACTAGAGACTTATGCCAATTATTTTGATTCTCATCAACAGTTCACTTAATGATTCTTATGTGGTTATTATGTGTATATTTTTCCAATCCATTTCCCTTAGGATAGTAATTCGCATAATATTTGACTTTAAAACCTTGCTTGATTGAAAATAAATTAATATAATTTTCAGAAAAATAAGATGCATTGTCGAACATGAGGGCACATGGAAGGCCAAACCTAGTAATTATATGTAGATTGATAAAATTGATAATAGTTTCAAAGTTGACCACCTTCAAGGGAAATGCTTCCACCCACTTGGTGAAATAATTTGTAACAATTAAAATATATTTATGTTTTTTAGAAGAGTGTGCTATTATCTCACCTATGATATCCAGTACTCATTGCTCAAAAGGTTAGTTAATATTAACTGGATGTAAAGGCAAGGATGGTTTCTTTTCTTTCCCTGAAGTTGTTTGGAAAATTTTGCATTTTATAAGATAAGCATGGGTATCCTTGAATAGAGTCGGCGAATAGTAACCAGCATGAGGAATTTTATCTGTAGTGGTGTTACCACTATAATGTCCACCTATTGGCCCATCATGTAACTCTTGAAATACTTTTTCTACTTTAGGTTTATCTAAACATATTAATAATACAAAATCATAATTTCTTCTAAAAAACACATTATTAACAAGTTGGTAATGATTGGACTTAAGTCTTAAATATCTTTTTCTCTTGTAATCAAGTTCTACTGGAGCATAACCATTTTTCAAATAAAAAATAGCTCAACATACTGAGATTCAGTATCAACAAGACATACCTCTGAAACTTGGACATTGTTACCTAAGTCTTCTTTAGCTGATTCACCAAAGGCTCCAGTTATCAACCTACAAAAACCTTGACCCCTAACTATTTTAGCTATTTGTATTTCTAGGTCATATTCTTGTAAGGTTTTAACCCAATAAGGTCTCTTTTCACCTAATTCTCTCTAAATAAGTAATTTTCTAACTGCTTGGAAAGGAACAATCACTTTCATATGTGACTTTAGAAGAAAAGATCTGAAGTGTTTTATCGTCGTAAAGACCACAAAATCTTTCTTTTCCACCTGTTAATAGTTTAACTCAACTACGTGTAAATTATAACTAAAGAAGGTGATGGGAGTTTCAAATTTTTCTTCATTCGGATGGGCTAAAATTGCTACATAGGGTTGTTCAGAAGAAAAAGTATATAGAAACAGTTCTCTAGAAAAATAGGGAGATGCTAATGAAGGAGCATCTATTGTGGCTTCATTTATTGATTCAAAATAATTTCTTTCAGTTTGTCCCCATTTGTAGATTTTCTTGTCTTTTATCATGTTCTGTAAAGGCATAACAATTTGTGGAAAGCCAAGGACAAATCATTTGACAAAATTGATCAAGCCAAGAAAGGATTGGATATATTTTTTTGTTGTGAGGCAAGAAAAATTCTGAAACTACTTTGATTCTTTTTGGATCTATCCTAATTCCTTCCTTCGAAAAAATAAAGCCTAAAAGTTTACCTTCATTGAGAGCAAAGAATGATTTCTTAAGATTCAAAGAAACTCCAAACTTTTTGTATCTTTCAAAGATTTTCTTTATATCATTAAGATGATTTTTTCTTTCTTTCGAAAAGATTGTGATATCATCTAAACACACACCAACTGATTTGTTAATCAAACCTTTGAAATAAATCTCTATGGCTCTTTGGAATGTGGCTCCAACATTTATCAATCCAAAATGCATTTTATGATAAGACTATGTACCCCATTTGGTCCTAAATGTGGTTTTCAATCTCTATTTAGGATGCACAATAATTTGGTTATATCTCAAAAACCACTTAAAACTAACATTAATTCAAAACCAGTAACAGTCTATAAAATGTGTTCCATCGGAGGCAAAGTTATCCTTTTCACATTCCCTATTCAAATTCCTAAAATTTATCCAATTTCCAATGTCTCCATTCTTTTTCCTAGCTGGTACAAGATTTGAAACCCGCTTTGAGTGTCTCACCAGGAAAATGATTTTGGCTTTGAGTAGATTATTTAACTCAGTCTTAATTTGAGCTTCAATAATAGGAAGGATCTTCTTAAGTTTTTTGTTGAATGGGTTTCACATTAGGTATAATAGGTGTAGTATATTGAATCATAGATGTGTCATAGGTTTTTAAATCATCACAACTCTAGGAAAAGACATCCTTGTATCTCCTTAGTAAATGAATGAAAGAATATCTTTCATTGGGTGTAAGTCCCAGGTATAAATTGATGTTTTAGGTTTTATCATCATACCCTAGATTAACAAATTCAAATATTAAATTACTACTCTAGAGTTTGCAATTAGTGATTTTTTTTAATCTATCTTTCAAATCATATAAATATTCCAATTTTACCACAAACTTTGGTAGAGAATTTTCTTCAGAAGATTTATTGTGCTACTTATCGTGTTCATGTTCATCAATGATTTAATCTAAATAATACCCTTTGGAATTTCAAAAACTTAGGATGTCATTATCATGATTGAATACCCTCCAATTAGTTATGTTATCTAGAATGGAGGAGTGAAAAACTAACTCAATCGAAAATCTATCAGGACTAAAATATTTACGAGGAATGAGATTTGAAGCAACATTGGCTAGGAGATTAGCACTAGCATTCTGTAATCTTGGAATCAGATTTATATTGAATGCAGTGAAATGAGTTGTCAAATGTTATCAAGGATTAATAAGGTTATTAGAAACACAATGAATAATATTTCTTACATGTTTAATAACAATTTATGAATCACCATAAACTTTAAGATAGTTGACATCAAGATTGATATCCTTTTGCGAGCCTTGAACCAATGCTTCATATTCAACAATATTGTTGGTACAACCAAATTATAATCTGCATGAAAGCATCGTTTTTTTCTCCATTTCGGTATATTAGGATACATCCATCTCTTGCACCGTCATTAGGTTTTGATCCATCAAAATAAAGAATCCAAAGCAATTCATCACATGTATTTATAGGATTATCTACAATATTGATACATTTTGAAGAATCTGTTTGTGAGAAATTTTATATTTGAGATAAATCAAAATTAACAAGAGAAGGAGAATTTTGAGCTTCGAAATTGCCGAAGAAAGATTCTAGAGAATAATTTCCTAGAATATTGTTTGTGAACACCACTGGTTCATCTTCCTCATTTAAATCAATCACATCATACTTCATATGCTTTTCCCTATCAACATGAATTTGATTAGGTTTTCCATTGTAGGGGAGCCAGGGATGTGACCAAATAGTTGCAAAGTAATCGTGTACTTCCTCAGACCAATCCCTTCTTAAAATAAGGCCATAAAATTCAAGGATGTCAGCAAACAATATATCAATTATTTGACAAAATTTTGTAATTGAAGATACCATGATTAGGACAACATTCATCCCTCCTAAGAATTTGACTTTATTTTAGTCTAATTGGACAATTTTAACAACAAGTTTCTAAGGTGTAACAATCAATTTGAGACAAACTAAGGCATCATATTGGAAGATGCACTAGAATCCACTAAACTATTATGAACATTTTTATTGAAAATTTAAAAAGTCAAAAGAAAAGGGGGAGTGTGAGAATATGATCTATCTCCAATATAAATAACATCAAAAGGATCAATCTTATTTATAGGGACATCTGGGGGTTTGAGTTTTCCCTTTGAGGTTTATGTAGTAACAACAGTAGAAGGTAATGGAGATGCAGGGACAACACTCATGATCCGGATTTAAATAGGAATGAAACAAATTATAGATATAACCATAAATACAAAGATGCAATAGAAATATTACTTCATTTCATTAATATCAAATACTCAAATACACTTACAAACATAATGGAAATAACACTAGCTCTGGCCATGGCAGCTTATATCTGAGAAGCTATGTGGTAGCTACATGCCTTTGAACTGTGTTACAATGAGGCTCAAAGGAATTATTGAGAAACAATGGAAAACTCTAAACATCCAAAATCCTAACCATGGGAGATGAAGCATAAACTATGGGCCCTGTTTTGGCAAATTGGTATATCGACTTCCCGAGGTCGTAACTTTGGCATATGATCTCTGTTTGATGTGCACAATACCTCGTTACAAATATATATCCAAGTAATACAACTTTTTAATGACCAATGTTAGGTGAAGATCCACGTTGGTCCCATCTTTCCCAAAAAATATCATTTAGGATCCCAAAATGGTTATGGAAGTTCAGGACCCAAAAAACTGCTAAAAATAGTAAATTTTGCTACAAATAAGGAAACTAAAAAAATGAAGGAAACAATGGTGGGGGTCTAAGTGGAATAGGTGGGTGGCCACCAATATCCTCCTAGATCAATTCAATTCATTGAGTAACAATTTTTTTGTTGTTTTAGCTTTCTAACCTCATACTAGGAAATGTTAGCCTTAATCATCTTGACGTCCTCTACAATATTGTATTAAATGTTATCTAAAACTATCAAAGTTTTAGATGATGAAGGAGATGTAATAGGAGACTTAGAGGTGCTTAGAGAAGAATCAAAATTCTGGGCAGAGTTCTCTTTTATCATACCTTTCTCTTTAGTAGAAGGAGTGCACGACTTTTGATTTTTACCTAATGAAGTGGTATCAATATGTCCCTTACTTCTAGTACTTACTGGTAAAGCTTCCTATTCTTCTTCTTCATTCTCTGAAGTGGTCAATATGAAGTCCCATAACCCATGAGCTTCAATGATATCTTCTTCTTGTGCTTCATCGGAAGATATAGATGTTTCTTCTTCCTCATCATCTTCATTAGATTATGCATTTGATATTTCACTAGGAGTTTGTGATTGTGATGGTTGATTCCTTTTGAAAGGTTGAAAGAACTTCCCCAAAGGTTCAAAAACTTGTCTCTTGATTTCAACCATCACATTTGACATCATTTAAAAAAAAAAAATTAAACCTTCCAAATAAAAAGTTTCTTTATTAGCCTTTTTCTTGGATTCATATTTAAAATTTACTCTCTTGATCTACGTTTTTTCTTCAATTGAAGATTTCTTGTCAAGAGCTTGAACTATATTTTCAACAGATAAAGCTTATTTCATGTTGTCAAGAAGTACTATTTTATGAGCTCTATTTATGAACATGGTGATATTTGAAGGAAGAGCACTAATGTACCATTCAATCTACACATCAGTAGCAGGTCTGGAAGTATCTGGGATTTTATTTAAAAATTGTTAAATCTTCAATTAAAATCTTTAATTTTCTCATTTGGGTTGGTTTGAGATTTGAAAAATCATTGATTAAAGTAGTTGTTGTTTGATCATCCTCAAATTTCAACAAAAGATGTTCTTCAAACATATCCCAGCTTGTGATTGATCCGACTGGTATGGAGAAATACCAAGACCCTGTAGATCCTTCAAATGTGTAAGGGAAAAGTTTGCAAACTACATCTTTTTCTGTAACTCCATTGAGATTGATTTCTAACATAAAATTATGAAGGTGTTCCTCTACAAGTAAACCATCATCTGGATTATACTTAGGTAACCACCTTTTTCGGTGTTTAGGAGGAGGATGTAATGGTGGTGTATGTGAGTGTGAGTGTTTCACACTGCCATCAGTTATCAAAATTTGCTCTTTTGCATTTCATAGTAGGAGTCCCATACTAATGAGTTTGCATTCCATTAGGTCATGGATTCACTGATGGTAGGGTTTTCTTCAATTTTTCCCTCAAAACTGTACTTGTTGATCCTCTTTCATATATTTTAGTCATGGCTCATGTTCACTTTCCAATTCATTTCATTAGGTCTTAGGGTTTGGTCTCATTAGGTTTTATGGTCCCAGCATGGTCAAATCCAATAATTACATGCCAATAATGATCAGCAAGGACATGAGGAGACCAATAATGATTGGTAAAGCCATAATTTATCATAGTGAAATCCTAATGTAGTTCTCACCTCAAAACTTGTTTTGAGGTGAAAACAGAGTAATTTTTTTTTTATCTTAATTTCTTAAGTAATTTTATGTTTCCATATGTAATATTGAATCCCATTTTCTCTTAATAATCTGATGATGTTTCCAAGCACTTACCACTGCAAAAATCAAGTCATCATGAGCACCAATTCACCTGCAAAAGCAAAAGAGAAACAAGCACTAAAACCCTAATTTCCTCTCCCACTGAGCAAGGGTTGGCTATGGGATCAGAGATATCTGAGCAGAGGAGGCATAAGAGATATCAGAAGGTATGAGCCCATTTCATATCATTAAAAATCAGGTCTCCATCATTTGTCAAGAAGGCATTCCAAGGAACAAACCATTCACCACACATAAGGGACACTTTTTCTTCAAACTGTGTTTGTAAGAAAGAAAAGATGAATTTGAAAAATATGAGAGAGGTTTTTCTCCATCATTGACCCAAGAAGAAACACCTCTTTAAGTTTTTACATGGGTTTCATGGTTTGGAAGAAATTTCAAAAACATCATTTGACTCGGGAGGGTTAATTCACCTTTCGAGTGACCTTGGTAAAATCATTTTTTCCCCTAGATGGAATGACCAAATGACTTGCATGATGAGTCAAATTATAAGTAGAAAAAAATATATTTCCAATTAGATATCATGAGCTCAATTGGGAGTTTAGGAAGACCTTCAAAAGTTGACTGCAATAGCGCATTGCATTTTAGCAGCCTCATTCTGCACATTTTGACTAGTCTTGGGCGATTGAGCATTTGACAGGGCAAATGAACTCCAAATTGAACAATTCAAGATGTTATGTAAATTAGACTCAACAAGATTTCCAACGAGCTATCCCACAACTAATTTGGACGCTGGGAAGGTAGTCAAAAGCTGTCTTTATGGTAGCACTACGCTTTTGATAGGGTGGCACTACTCTTTTGACAGTGGCGCTACGCTTTTGTTAATGGCGCTGCGCTTTTAGAAGGAGAGATTCAAAATCTCAAAACTCAAATAAAATTAAAAAATTCTCTCTCTTACCTTCATTTTGAGTAATTTGACCTCCCTCACTTCATTTTGGTATGCAAATAAAACTTTTAAGCATCATTTCCCATGGTAAATATGAAACCCTAAATTTGCCCTTAGTATGCCTAAAACCCTAAACCCTCATTGTTCCTCCTATCACCTATCACTACAACTCTAAACCCTTTCCCTATCCCTATTTCCCTATCACTTTATCTCTTTATCCTTAATCCATATCATTCCTATCCCTTTATCCCTCTTCCCAAAGGGCAATTTCTTAAATAAAACAAACCCTCTCTTTCATTTTTATCATTCCTACACCCTCATTCATTTTCTAGCCCATAAGGTCATCTCCCATCCCCTCACTCCTAAATCACCCATACTCACTCCTTCCATACCTTCTCCTAGAGTACATAACTTCAAAACTTAGCAAACATAGACAAGGAAGACCTTCTAGTAGTGCTTAGGTGAAGACAAATGAAAAGGCCAAAGAGACTAGAACTGTTGAGATACCAATGTTCTTGACATATCAGAGATGGTCAAGGAAGTTTTTTGCAACTTCCAAGCAAGTGTTTACTCCACAAGATGTGGAAGGGAACTTTCCTTCTTCATCGTTCCACAGGAAAATTTAATCTCCACAAGGTGTGCAAGGGGATTTGCCTTCTACATCGACAAAATAGGCACAGGTTGAGAAGCTAAGCAAAGGCAAGGAAAATGTACAAGAACATGACTTGGATGATGACCAAGAAAGGGAATTCCAGTTGGAGGAGCATGATGATGAGCCCGAGAAACATGTCATTGAGATCATTGATCTAAAGGCTCAAGAGAGGGAAAATGTCAAAGATGTCATTATTCAGGAGAAAGGAGCCCAAATACAAGATTTGACAGAAAACTTAGAGAGAGCTAAGTTTGTCATCACTTATCTGGAGCAAGAAAATAGACAAATAAGTCATGAACAAGTCCCCATGGAACTTGAGCTACTGAAGATAAAGAGGAAAAGTGACAAAGAGGCTCATGTCACTTTGACTCCTATTGAGCAAGAAATTGAACAAAATAGGGAAGCTTGGCTTGAAAGAGTCAACCTACATCTTGAAGGTCTCATTGACAAGGCCAAAAATGATAATAAAATGCTCCGACACATGGCATACCACTACATGGCTCGTAACAAAATTTGTAACATGAGGATCAGGAAGCTAAAAGCTAGGTTGAGGAGAGCCTTAGAGGGAAAAAAGGAGAAAGATAGGTTGAAGATGTTGGCTGAAGCCTCTTTACCCAACCAAAGCACGTGATGGTGGTGCTCCATGACAAATTTGGCCCAATTTTGATGAGTTTTTTCATTTTTGAAATTTTGAAATTCTTAACAGAGAAAATTTAGCTAGAAGCGCAATGCCACCGACACTGCGCTTTTTCCTGAGGCATCCATTGGAGAAAAGGTTGACCTTTTCAGATTTAGAATGATGAGGACATGCACCCTATAAATTTTTAGAAGTTTTGGAGCAGATTTGGTTCACCAAAAGGTCCAAAAACTACAAACAAATGAACTTTCTGCCTCTTTTTGGACGAACAAAAAAAAGCCTTGGGAGATTCAAGTTTTAAGGGGGGAAATCACCTCCAAATTCAAAAATTCCAGGTGTTCCACAAACTAGACCTGAACATCTTTCCAATGAGCTACCATGGGCTCAATTTGGATGCTGAGAAGGCCTCAAAAAGTGACATGAAATTGGTGATATGCTTATGGCCAATGGCGCTACACTTATAGCCCTTTTTGCTCAGGAAACCAAAATTCACCTGCTTTGACTGTGAATTGGATTTCTCTCTCCTCACACATGATTTCACTGATGTAAGTGATGACATGGCATGTAAATGTAATAGTAAAATAGTATTAGAAGGTAGATTCATTAGTTAGAGGTGGTTTTGAGGCAAATGAATCTATTTCTACTCTTTTAGAGGCGAGTCATTTCATTGCCTATATTCCAATTCTTAGTTGGGAAATGGTTGAAACAACCCCTCTTCTCATGGATTCGACCCTTGAAGGTCAGGATGAGTAGTTTACATGTCTATATTATGTGTTTTCTTGGTCATTTGGTGAGGTTGGATTCACTTGGATGCTTTGAGCTTGATTTTACACCATTGTAAGCAGTTTGGCAAGGAAATTAATAGGAGTTGCAACTATTTTTATGGGATTCCTGTGGTATGGTTATTTTTCATAGTTTCCTCTTTTGTTATCAGTTGTTTACATGTTTTATGTATGCCATCATCTATTTTACTGCTTCTAACTAAATGATATCATGATAGATAGGTAGAATTCATTGTTTGCAGTACTCTAACTTGGGAAATAATTTAGTATTCTATGTTTTCTGTTGTTTGAGAAGGATACATGATCGTTACATGCCCTCCTCAGCTCCTCACCAATCTTAAACATCTCAGCTCACTCAATTTCAAGTGATAAAGCCTATACCTACCTTGCCCCATAGAAAACCCTGCATTTTGACATAATTTCCTGGACCATAATTTCTCAGCTCCATCTGATCTAGGAAAAACCAACAAATTCAATCAAAACCTTTTAAGCTACTATACCTAGCATAAAATATTGTTCATGATCCATTCATCTTGACTAAGACTCATAAGGAGAGAACCCTCTCCTGACCTGGTAGGGCTAGCTACCAAGTTAAGCTTGGTTTATGGTTACCCTAGAATTGCCTTCCTTCCACCTAAGGTCAATCTAGGCTCTAACATAGTGGCAACCATAATGGGGAACGTAGCATTATGTTCCTCAGCAAAATGTATCACGTTTATATCTGATTGTTGATGGTGGACAACAATTAGACATTGAAAGGCTGAAATCATTCACTTGGCGACTCTAAATCAGTTTCAAGATCAAATCCAAGGACTCCATTGGAGGATGAACTTGACCTGCAGAAACATGATAGGAAAATATGGAAATATCATGTATTCAAGCTGGAATTTCATCTAAGATATTATTTTCTTTGTTATAAATTATTTCTTCTAGTTTCCCAAGAATGTCAAGAAGGCTTTACAAAGTATACTGTATTTGAGAAAGTATCTTAGCCCTACATTTGATTCTTTCCCTTTGAAGATTATGAATACCAAATATTCACATGCTTTTGATCTTGATAAAGGCACTTCTTCTGAATCTTATGATGATCGTTTTCAAACTAATGAGCCTAAAGAGACCAAGACTGATTCTACAACTTTTGTATATACTCCTATATCTTACAAAATTCCAGATCGATACCAGCGTCTGATTTGACCTCCTATATCCTATGATTTCCCTAAAAATCATTACCTATATCTACCAAGATTTGATGGTGAATGTGACAACATCAGTGCTGAGAGACATGTACTAAATTTTGAGTCTTTTCTTGACCTTTTCGAAGTTGATGAAGATGATGTCAGTATAAGGCTTTTTGCTCTTTCTTTGCAAGGCAAAGTTAAGAGTTGGTTCAAAACCCTACTTGATGGAAGCATCTTAGATTGCCAACAATTCTCCAAAGTGTTCCTCGACAAGTGGGTGGTCAAATAGAACCCTTTCTTGATTCTAGCAGAGTATAACCAGCTGGAAAGACTGCCAGGGGAGACAGTACAAAAATTTTGTTCCAGATTTAACTAAGTTTATTGTTCGATGCTTATTAATATAAGACCTCCCCTGGATCCGCTCTCTTTCACTATCCAGAAACCTTTGATCTAGAGATGGTGTTTCAGCTATGAGAAAGGAACCTTACAACACTTGAAGAGATGCAAAACAATGCAGTAGATGTAGAGGCTAATTTGTTGACCAGAAGGGAAATTCAAAGGATGAAGAGATGAAGAACATAGATCTAGAGGAAACGACATCTTTAGAGGTAAAGCTCGACATTTTGGTAAGTGTAGTGGAAGAGATCATGCAAAATATCAGCACAAGGAATGAATATGATGTTCAAGACCATGGCTCGTTGATTGAAGAAAAACAAGTGGCTGATCCAAAACATTTTCTTTCTTATCCTTCTTGTCAAATATTTGATAATGATTGTCTTATAGATCATCTTGGAGAAGAGAGATCTGTTGATATGACATGTATGCTTGATAATGTGTTTTATAATGTTAACATTCCTAAGTTTGATCAGTATGATGATGATTATGTTCTCCAAATAGAAGCTAGTATTTCTGACAAATCAGGAGTTGGTCTATGGAAGGAGGAAGTTCACTTTCAGCAGAACAAGTATAGTGATCAGTTGTTGCATACCAGCTATGGAAGTGATGAGGAAAATGCATCAAATTTTGAAGTGAGTGAAGGATCTTTGCCTTTTTGTTTTACTTCATTTTAGTTCATCAAAGACAACTTTCGTGCAATTAGAAATCAACCATCATTAAGTTTTGATCTAGACCATCTAGAGGGAAATGAAATCCTTATTCAAAACTTATCAGATCTAGATTTACAGCCTTCGAATGCCATTGAATGTCTGGTTGCAGATGAAGACTTGGAAGCTGGAACATATGATCAAATGATGCAAGATGATTCCTTGCCATTCTGCTTTGAATCATTTTAGTTTTTGAAGGGAATTTTGCATAATATATCTTCAAATGAGTAGCCTATAGAAAATCATGCAATTTCATTGGAACCAATAGAAAGTGGGTTGCAACAGTATTTTCATGTTTTATATGATCCAATAGCTAATGTGTTGAATGATATCTGTAGTCAAAATCCTTCTCCATTAGCTAACTGTGAGCTTGAAAAAAGTATTGATACAAATTTGTTCCCGTAGTGGGTTTCTTTGTCATTATCAATAGGAGTCTCATCACAAAGCCCAGATGAAAGTTTGAATTCATGGTATGAGGAGAATAAAATTAATCCATTGGATGAGCTAATTCCCAGTGCACATGAATTTCATGATCCTCATGTAGTATTTTTGGAGTTAGATAGCGAATCCATATTATTCAATTTGGGAAAATTTGGATCTGTTTACAAGTTTTCATGGGAGTTGTCTTTCAATATTTCTCTCTTGTTGTTCATAAAAAAGAAGTTGTGGAGAATTAAAACAACAAGTAGAATGCTTAATTGGTTGCATCGATTGTTTCATTTCACTTGATTAGGTGATGAATAAAATAGTTACAGTAGGTTTTATTGAATAAGCTCCAGTTCGAGCATCCTTTCCAGTTTGTTAGTTGTGTTTTAGTATTGAGTAAGTTTCATGTCAGTTTGTGTCTTTTAGTCATCAGTATTCAATCATGTATTTTAGATTGAGTTTTTCTTACTCCATGCTCAATGGATAAGGCTACTAGGTCTACGCTGTTCTTGGAACCTTCAAGGAGCTACCATCCCCATTAGAGCCAATGTTAGTTTTAGTGTTTCACACTACCATCACTGATCAAAATTTTCACTTTTGCATTTCATCGTAGGAGTTCCATACTGATGAGTTTGCATTCCATTACGTCGTGGATTCACTCATGGTAGGGTTTTCTTCAATTTTTCCCTCAAAACTGTACTTGTTGATCCTCTTTCATATATTTTAGTCATGGCTCATGTTCACTTTGCAATTCATTTCATTAGGTCTTAGGGTTTGGTCTCATTAGGTTTTATGGTCCCACCATGGTCAAATTCAATACTTACATGCCAATAATGATCAACAAGGACATGAGGAGACCAATAATGATTGGTAAAGCCATATTTTATCATAGTGAAAACCTAATGTAGTTCTCACCTCAAAACATGTTTTGAGGTGAAAATAGAGTATTTTGTTTTTATCTTCATTTCTTATGTAATTTTATGTTTCGATATGTAATATTGATTCCAATATGCTCTTAAGAATCTAATGATGTTTCCAAGCACTTGCCAATGCAAAAATCAAGTCATCATCCACACCAATTCACCTGCAAAAGCAAAAGAGAAACAAGCACTAAAACCCTAATTTCCTCTCCCACTGAGCTAGGGTTGGCTATGGGATCAAAGATTTCTGAGTAGAGAATGAATAAGGGATATCAGAAGGTATGAGGCCATTTCATATCATCAAACATCAGGTCTCCATCATTTGTCGAGAATTCATTCCAAGGAACAAGCCATTTTCCACACAAAAGGAAGATTTTTCTTCAAACTATGTTTTTGTGTAATAAAATATGAATTTGACAAACGTGAGAGAGGTTTTTATCCTCCATTGACACAAGAATAAAAACCTCTTTCATTTTTTACACAGGTTTCATGGTTTGGGATAAATGTCAAAAACATTATTTGCCTCAGAAGGGTTAATGCACCTCTAAATGACCATGGTAAAATAAATTTGTCTCCTATATGGAATGACCAAATAACTTGCTTGATGAGTCAACTGATAAGTAGAAACAAATATATTTCCAATTAGCTATCATAATCTCAATTTGGAGTTGAGTAAGACCTTCAAAATTTGACTCCAACAACACTATGCATTTTGGCAACCTCATTCTGCACATTTTGACTAGTCTTGGGCGATTGAGCTTTTGATAGGGAAAATGCACTCCAAATTAAAAAAATCAAGATGCTATGGAAAGTAGCTTAGAAAAGATATCCAACGAGCTATCCCATGCCTAATTTGGACACCAGGAAGGCAGTAAAAATTTGTCTTTAAGGTGGCGCTGCACTTTTGGCAGAGTGGTGTTGTGCTTTTGACAGTGGCGCTGTGCTTTTGGCAGGAGAGCTTAAAACCTCAAAACTTCAAGAAACTTCAAAATTTCTCTCTCTTACCATCATTGCAAGTAATTTTACCTCCCTCACTTTGGTTTTCTTTTGCAAATCAAACTTTGAGGCATCATTTCCCATGGTAAATATGAAACCCTAAATTTGCCCCTAGTATGCCTAAAACCCTGAACCCTCTTTGTTCCTCCTATCATCTATCACTACAATTGTAAACTCTTTCTCTATCCCTATTTCCCTATCCCTTTATCCCTTTATCATTATTCCATATCATTCCTATCCCTTTATCCCTCTTCGCAAAGGGAAATTTCTCAAACAAAACAAGCCCTCCCTTTCATTTTTATCATTCCCGCTCCCTCATTCATTTTCTAGCCCATCTGGTAATCTCCCATCTCCTCACTCCTAAATCACCTATACTCACTCATTCCATACCTTCTCTAGGGGTACATAACTTCAAAACTTAGCAAACGTGGAAAAGGGATACCTCCCACCAGTGCTCAGGTGAAGACAAATAAGAAGGCCAGAGAGACTAGAACTACGAAGATACCTGTGTTCTTGACATATGAAAGATGGGCAAGGAAGTTCTCTGTAGTTGCCAGGCAAGTGTTTACTCCACAATATGTGGAAGGGACCTTGTCTTCTTCATCATTCCACAGGCAAATGTTATCTCCACAAGGTGTTGAAGGGGCTTTGCCTTCTACATTGACAAAATAGGTACAGGTTGAGCAGCTGAACGAAGGAAAGGGAAAGGTACAAGAAGATGAGTTGGATGATGACCAAGAAAGGGAATTCCAGTTTGTAGGAGAATGATGATAAGTCCGAGCAGTATGACACTAAGATCATTGATCTAGAGGCTCAAGAGAGGGAAAACATCAAATATGTCATTATTCAGGAGAAATAAGCCCAAATGCAAGCTTTGACGGACAACTTAGAGAGAGCTAAGTTTGTCATCACTTACATGGAGCAAGAAAACAAACAACTAAGTCATAAAGAGGTCCTCATGGAACTTGAGCTACTGAAGATAAAGAGGCAAATTGACAAAGAGGCTGATGTCACTTTGACTCCCATTGAGCAAGAAATTGAACAATAGGGAAACTTGGCTTGAAAGAGTCAACCTACATCTTCAAGGGCTCATTTCCAAATTGAAGAGGGATGAGAAAATTCTCCAACACATGGTATACCATTACATGGCTCGTAACAAAATTTGTAACATGAGGATCTTGAAGCTAAAAGCTAGGTTGAGGACAGCCTTAGAGGGCAAGAAAGAGCAACATAGGTTGAAGATGTTGGTTGAAGCCTCCTTCACCAACCAAAGCACCTTATGGTGGAACTCCATGCCAAATTTGGGCAAATTTTGAGGAGTTTTTGCATTTTTGAAATTTTGAAATTCTTAACACAGAAAATGCGCCCAAAAGCGCAACACCACCGGCCCTGCGCTTTTTCCTGAGGCATACATTGGAGAAAATGTTGACATTTGTGGATTCAAAATGATGAGGAAATAAACCCTACCAATTTTTAGAAGTTTTGGAGTAGATCTGGTTCACCAAATGTCCAAAAACTACAAAACAATGACCTTTTCGCCTCTTTTTGGACACACAGAAAGCAGTCTTGGGTGATTCAAGTTTTGAGGTGGCAAATGACCTCTAAATTAAAAATTTCTACGTGTTCCAAAAACTAGACTTGAAGACCCTTCCAATTTGCTATCATGGGCTCAATTTGGATGGCGGGAAAGCCTCCAAACATGACCTAAAATTGGTGCTATGCTTCTGGCCAGTGGCGCTGCGCTTATGGCCTTTTTTTTTTAAGAAACCAAAATTCACATGTTTTGACTATGAATTGGATTTCTCTCTCCTCACGAATGATTTCTAATTGATGACATGGCATGTAAATCTAATATTAAAATATTATTAGAGGGTAGATTCATTAGTTAGAGGTGGTTTTGAGGCAAATGAATCTGTTTCCACTCTTTTAGAGGCAAGTTGTTTGATTGCCTATATTCTAGTTCTTAATTGGGGAATGGTTGAAACAACCCCTCTTCTCATGGATTCAACCCCTGAAGGTCAGGATGATTAGTTTAGATGTCTATATTATGTGTTTTCTTGGTCATTTGGTGAGGTTGTATTCACTTGGATGCTCTAAGCTTGATTTTACACGATTGTAAGCAGTTTGGCAAGGAAATTAATAGGAGTTGCAACTATTTTTATGGGATTCTTGTGGTATGGTGCTTTTTCATAGTTTCTTCTTTTGTTATCAGTTTTTTACATGTTTTATGTATGCCATCATCTATTTCACTTCTTCTAATTGAATGATATCAAGATAGATAAGTAGAATTCATTGTTTGCAGTGCTGTACCTTGGGAAATCATTCAGTATTCTATGTTTTCTATTGTTTGAAAAGGATACATGACCATTACATGCCATCCTCAGCTCCTCACGAGTCTTAGACATCTCACTTCACTCAACTTCATTTGCTAAAGCCTACACCTACCTTGCCCCATAGAACACCCTGCATTCTTACCTAATTTCCTGGACTTAAATTGCTCAGCTCCATCTGATCTAGCAAAAACCAAGAAATTCAATCAAAACCTTTTAAGATAATATACCTAGCATAAAATCTTGTTCATGATCCAGTCATTTTGACTTAGATTCATAATGGGAGAGCCCTCTCCTGGCCTGGTATGGCTAGCTAACAGGTTAAGCTTGGTTTGTGGTTACCCTAGAATTGCCTTGCTTCAACCTCAGGTCAATCTAGGCTCTAACAATGTCATTGCAACTTCCGCTGGGTTATTCCACCATCTTCTTTCCATTCTTGGGATATTATGAGCAAAAGGAATTACAATTGACGTAGACACATAGGGAGATTGAATATTTGAATAAGTTTCCCATGTTAAACTACTAATAACAATAGCACTAGTTGATTGTGAAAGAGGAATTTGAATGCGAGAAGTTGAAAAGGATGATAAGAAGAAGGTAAAGGAGAAAGAGAAGAAGCAATATCGACATAAGGAGTATGAGGTGGGGAAGAGGATGTAATCCCATTAGCTAAAGATTCAATATCCAAAGTGTTCTTATTTTTCCACTGAGTGAGTAATGGAAATTAAAAAGGCTTGATTCTGAGTTTCTCACTCTGAGATCTTGTTAAAACTCTGGAAGATTGAAGAGATGACATAACATCTCCTTCAGAAAATCAATATGAGCAAGTTTTTACCCAGAAATTGAAATTCTTTCCAATCTCTAAATTAAATTCTACACTTCAAGGGACTCGACAGGTGATTCTGTAGAAGTTTGACCGGTTGGTTGTTAAAGTGAGCTAGGAAATTTGGTGACTGATTCAACAAATTCAAATCTAGGACAATAAGATTTAGAATGGGATCTTGAGGTTGGTTGTGACTTTGAGGGAGACTAGCACTTAGAATAGCCTTTGGCTTTAGGATGAGACATTTTTTCCATTTATATTTTGATACCCTCCTTCTAGTGCTAAAAACATTGATGGTCTAAAATGTCTGCATCAACATTGTGTAAAACCACTCAGTTGAGACCTTCGAGCAGATCCTTTTTCATTTGGGATGATGGCTATGACTGGAATTATGGGACCAGTTTCCATTTATATAAAATTATATGAAATGGATTGAATGAAAGTATAATTCTCTAATATAGTGAAAATTGAAATAAAGATTAATAAACTTATTATCTAACTCAGGTATATTGTTGGCATATGTGATTATAAATGTTTCATGATTGACATGACAATGTAGATCATACTGTAACTATGAAGTTATTGTAGGGAAAGATAACTAATTTAATCAAATCAGTTTGTTAATTCATCACATATATTGACATATCATTGTTTATACATATAATTTATGGTTCCAATCAGGCACATCAATAGTGACAATGAACGATTGTTTCAACATCTATAATGAAAAAAATCAAATTTCCATTCTACTCTAAGAAAAATAATAACAAAAGGATAATATTACCTGATATATCATTTCTCTTCTCATGATAGAAATGCAGATGGTTCAACTATATATTAAGAAAAACCTGAGTTACAATAGTGCAGCTTAAGCCTTCTTTTCAAAAATTCAGAACTCTTTCTCACATCTAAAGAAGGGGATTTATAGCTTCATGACAAAATACAAATATAGGAAATACAACAACAACCTGAGGCAATTTCAACAAAAGTAACAAAAATTAAGCAAAGGAGACATATTTAGAATTTGTTACAACAAATGGTGTAATCTTGGGAGAATGTCTGTCCTCTGATTTCCCTTTGAAACTCATAGATATCGATCATATTCTTCAACTCGGGTGGAGACTTCGGTTGTATTCGCATTTGGCTAGTGAAGATTGCATCCATCAACACTGGCAACATCTTTTTGGTGGTATTCGATAAACATCGGATCATAAGCCATTGACTATGAGGTTTGACAAAAACCAACCAATGATTCTCCAAGTTGGTTCTGGTTAGTTGATCAATGATCTCGACCCGCTTCTTGGAAGATTCTTCCCACATTTTAATAAGCAGTTTAATATCAGGTAATGCTCCTTTGGGATAACTTGATATGATATTGGCTTGAAATAGATTATCACTAACTGCTTCAATAATATTATTTGAAATGTCTCATGCATGGTAAATTGCTGCTACTTCCAGCTTGGTACAAATTTTTCACTTCCTGAAGAAAATTTCTTTATGGTATTCTTCAATATTGGGGAGATTAGATAGCCTTCCTTCCACACTTTCTTGCCATGTCAAGAATCCAACAATTTTCCACTCTATATCTTCAAAGTAATTTTTGACATCTGATAGTTGGTTTACCAAGTAATTGACTATCTTGCAATGATCATGAATGATGGACAATGTTTGACGAAAGACAATCTATAGTTGGGCCAAAACAGTGTTCAATTATTTAGCGTCCTTTTTAAACTTAGTTAGTTCTGGATTAACACTCAGATGTTCAACCCTTTTCTATAGCTCTTTGATTTGAGAGTATTGGGGCTAAAAATAAATATCATATTGGACTCTAAGATAATTAAACCTATTTTGAAGCATTGTCAATGTTCTGTGGCTTTCTACTTTTCAATTTACATGCTCTGTTCTAACAGAGAGATCCTTTCTTCCATTTCCTTAAGAAATTGTTGCACCTATGTAGCTTTGTCC
This sequence comes from Pinus taeda, assembly GCA_000404065.3. Taxonomy (NCBI): domain Eukaryota; kingdom Viridiplantae; phylum Streptophyta; class Pinopsida; order Pinales; family Pinaceae; genus Pinus; species Pinus taeda. Next base: position 122,661 of record APFE030281335.1, on the reverse strand, counting down.
ATAGTCTACCAAAGAATAGGCACATGTAAATTGGGTAAGCCTACCCAATTCCTCTATAGGAGTTTCCAAAGATCTTTTCCACAATACCTCAAAATATGCGTTGCTAGGAACTAGTGCCTGGGACTAGTCAAATTTCCTTTTCTTTCTCTCCCTCTTAACAATGGCTTTATGCTGAGGGCTGTAAAATATGTATAGTGGAGGAATTTCTTCTATTCTCAAAAAAAGGTCAGAAGATTGAAAAGTAGATGTGATTTCTACATCTTTATCCTCTGAAGGCCTCTCAGAAGCCTTTCTTGTTATCCCGGTTTGTTCAAGGCTCTTTGGAGTATCTTGAATCTTCTCTTGAGGATGAATTTCAACAACTTGAGATTCATCATATTTAGCATTAAGAGATTTATTATATTTTTCACAAATTTCTTCCAACATAGCATCAGGTAAAACACCCTTTTCTTGGGAAGAAGAAGAGGCAATTGTTTCTCTTGATTCAGAAGCACCATAAAACTAATTAGTATCAACAATAATAACATCATCATGAACAATCCACACCCGAGGAATCTGCAGTGAATCCATTGGAATATTTGATAGCATAGAAAACATGTATTGAGTGAACTGAATCATTTCTTCTAGAACTAATTGTTGCTTTGCTTTGTACATAACCATTGAATAAGTAGAAGCTCCCTCAAACAAATCATAAAACAGGTCAGGGTCATGGCAAAAATGTCTGATGCTAGATGTAGGAGGAATCATTTTGATAGTTTGATGAGGATCATATTTCCCGTTGGGGATAATGGGAAAACTGAGATCCCGAATGGATGTTATTTCAATCATTGCATTCTTATATTTTTCTAATGAATATATACCAAAATGCACTGGGAACACAGGCCAGATATTTTTTTTTGATTCTTTCAAAGCCTTAGAAATTCAATTTCCCATAGTCTGATAGGATACATCTTTGGAACGAAGCTTATTATGAATGAATAGAGCTAACACATGAGGACTAGAAAGACTCCCATAAACTCTGATATATGTGAACGACACCTCATTGAGCCAACTTCCTACTTGGAGCAGGTCAGTTCCAACTTCTTGGGACATTTGAGGAGCCCTTTAATCAAAGATAATTTGATATATCACTAGCATGACCCCATGAATTTTTTTATAGAAATGTGGTAGATATTTGGAATCCCGAAGAACATCATGGTAGATGTGAATAGGGTTTAGGTATTGTTGTGGCTTCGAATGGCACCTAGAGCACAAGTGCTTCAAGAGGCAGAGAAAGGTTCCTAGAGACAACCTCTGGGTTGATTGTAGACATTTCCTAGGACATCTTAAATAGAGGAGGGCATGGAATATTATCTGTGAGGGGGTTTTTGCAGCACTTCAATTGTCACGTAATAAAAGGATAATAAAAGGCACTTGGTTCAATAGATCTTAATTAACGTAGACTCAAGCCAACACATGGATCCAAATGCAGGGGGTATATCGGAGCAACCTCAAAGAGAAATGTCTTCTTTTGGTGGCCAACACACAACAATGAGACATCCTAATATTGAAGTTGTAGCGATGGTGGAAAGGAGGAGAGGAAGGAGGTAAATAGATGCACAAGGCTATAAACAAACAGAATCCTCAACAACCATGTTCCAGCATAAATATGTAAGAGGAAGGAGGTGAAATGGTAGAAACAATAGTATGCTAATTAAGGTTTCATGCCAGATATAACATGGGTATCATTAGCACCAAATAGCATGAGTAAATATGGGCTCAAACAAGTACTATAGATTAATCCTATAACACAAATAAATCTATAATTTCTACATGTATTGTAGGCTATTAAATAACACCAGAAAATATGTAATATAACTCAGGTACTTTTCTCTATTTATAAGCCTAGATAAATCCATAAATCAGGGAGAAACCAACAACTTCATTACACTCTTCTAGAAATGGGAAAACACAAATGAAATGATATTTACCAAGAGGAAATATGGTGCATATTGATCATGCTTGGAATCACCAAGGAAGTTTCATTAATACTTAAAGGGTCCAAATCACCAGACCATAACATTCGGCACAGCATTAGTCAAGTCCCTCATGAATAAGCAAATAGAACCAAAAGTGGCATCTCAAAATTTAGACCCCACGGGTGCAAAATTTTGGAACCTTGAATATTTGTTTCTTTCCCCTATTTATAAGAAGAGGGGGAGCTTGGGTTACAATTACAAAAATTTCTTAGCCAGAGCTCTAGTTGTCCTACTAGAATAGATGTCTCGACCTATGTAAGGCATTGTTGCCCAAAACAGTTACAATTGGGATTCGATCCCTTCTTCAAAATAAATCGAAATCACAGAACTAAAAATAAAACTGGAGGATGATGGAGGAAGTTTCCCTTCTAATGTTCTTGTGAATGTCCTCTAGTCAAGCCATGTCCCTGTCATGTGTGTCCCTCTGTTGATCAACCGATTTCCTTTAATTCTGCCTTAACTGCCTGATTAGTTCTTTCTTTGAAGTCTAGTGGAGCCCCATGCTGAATCATTAAGCATTCCTGAGCCCCCCATACTAGTACACCACCACACCATACTATTATTCAATGTTAGAGCTGTTGACCCACCCATCTTTAAAATCTTTATATCATGCTCCTGGTCTACATAGGGATGCGGTTACGATGTAACAAGAAGTCCTTCTGGTGCAGTCCTTTATCACTGAAGTATTATGAAACAATTGTGTTCTTATTTCCTCTTAGGATCCTTTTCGTATAGCCCCTTTGTTCTATTTCCTTCATATGACTAGGGGTTGTGACCAAGTGCTGAGTCCTTGGGCGTTAAGGCCTTCAGGCTCCTATCTAGGGGTTTCTTTCCTTTATTATATGAAACCTCGCACTTTGACATTTTGAGAGGGTTTCCACTATTATTTTCCCATGAACCCCGTGATCGCCAATATCCAAGGTTGGGCCCAACGAGAGTATCGCAACTGTACTGCGAAAGGGGAAGTCTCTTTTACTTTTGTTTTTACTGCTAGCCGATTGTCTAGGCACGGGGGCTTTATAGGCCAGTTCACATAATATATCACATCTAGGAGGATCCCTGTCTATGTCAATCGGAAGCCTGAAAACAAATTTTGTGGAAGAGAGACTTTGTTGTGTATGATCATCAATTGTTGCTCTATGGGGGGTGACATCATAACTACCATTCATCACCCTTTGGGTGGTGAAACATGTCACTCGAAAATGCCCTTGTAGGACCCCTAAAAATGCTAAATTCGAATGGCACATCATTAATGATGTCAGCTGCCATGTCATACATACAGGCCAATGGGATTACACCACATGGCCCCTTGGAGGAGAGAGAAAATGGCCGACTTGGCCTTGGTTTTTTGTGAATTCCTTTGTTAAATAGAATCAACCGATCACCGATGATTTAACACTGTATTGCAAATCGACGAGATCACAAGGTTTTTAAAGTGATAGCCCCTTGAGTCCCTCAATTGTCAATATCACAGGATTGTGGGATTCACTGCAACTAGGGCCCTCTACCTTCGATAAACCATATTACCATGTGGAGGAGAGAGAAAGGGCCCTCCTATCCCTGTTTTTGCATGAATTTCCTTTTTTAATCCTTTTTGGCAATTACCGATGATTTAACATTATATCGTGAATCAATGATAACACAACATTTTGGAGTGTGTGGGACTACGATGATGCAAGATGTAGGATCGCGGGACTGCGATATAGCTATATGATGGGATGCGAAATGCGGGACCTACGAGATGTGGGATTACGGCATGTGAGACTGCCCTTGACCTCTGATATGTGATAAAAAACTTCACTTGGACCTGCATATAGCCTATTTTGTGATTGTGATTGATTCATGTTCCTGTGATATGCGATTTGCCTTTGTATTTGGTCCTTTCCTCCTTGTCTTCTGTCTTTCCATGGGTAACTTCAACATGCCATACCCTATGTCTAGATATCCATTTTCGGACTTCCATATACCATTCGAAATCTCTTTCTGAGCACTATGTAATGGAGAGGGTCTAATTAAGCTCTGTTATCTCATATGACTTAGGAAATGGCTTCAACCTTCACTTATTTTTTTCGCTCCGGGCAACTGATAACTTTATAAAGGAGTAAGTGACAACATTGGCTCTAGTTGCGGAAAGTGCCTTGCTAGCAAGGTGCTAAGAAAATGCAGAACAATATCCTTCACCATTGGGCATGGAGTCAGAATTATAATGGAACTTTACAACTAGAAAATCTCCATGGGGCTTTCCTCATCCATGTACAATGCATAAAACTAAACCGTACCAACTGGAAAGTAAATGCTCAACTAGTGAGCTTATTTATATACATTCCTACTTATGCATAGGGTTTAATCCAGTTAAGTGAGTTCAACCCTCTAATGGAGCCAGGCCGACGTTAGAGTACTGGGCCTTATGCCTTTACATTGCTGAAAAATAAAAATTGAAGCAAGCATGCACCATGAAAAGTGTTCAAATAAAGAACCTGATACATGTTGTTGGTATAACCTCTGTTTTTATGTTAAGAATAGGCTCATGTACTCAGACATAATGCCATGGAATTTACAAGGAAATTTTGCAGCTACCTCTTTTTTCACAAATAGTCTGTTGACCAATGTCTTCTTGGTCAAGGCAGCCACACACATTATTTAGCTCCTCAGACTCAAATTTTTCAAGAAAAACTTGTTGTTGATATTTCACTACCCATTCTTCAAACGGCAAACCCTCTTGGAAATCTGCAGTGGAGTCTTGAACTTCTGAACTATAAGAGTCATAGACTGGAGAGCCCCCTGAGAAGTCCCAATAGGTCTTTCTGTGATAAATAATAACAGACTCTTCTTGGTCCTTAAACTTTGGGCTCTTCTTGAAAAAATTTCTACTGGGGGAGGCTCCCTACTTGCTCATAAACAACTCCTTCTGAACATCCATGACCATCTCATCCTCCTATGAATAATAGGAATCATAAATTGGAGGAGGATCTTGATCTCATTCTCCAGCTAAAGTGTGTGCATTATAGACTGGAGTTTCTTAACTAAGCTCCCAAAAGGCCTCCTCTTCTTGTGCCTCTTCCCATGACTAGGATTGTGGTGGCTCTGCATCACTTGACTCTCCATCAAAATTCATATACATAGTAAGAAAGATCGATCGAATCAAACCTCTGAGGGTTTATTTGTAGCTCGATGGTGTTTCCTTCTTCTCTTTCTTTCTCATTGGGTGATGCTTCTTGATGCGGGTAGATGTTTCCTTGGAGTGGAGCTCCACAAACAGATTCAATAGGGTCATCAACCCCTAGAATGTATTCATCATTAAAATATGCACAACAATCTTCAAATAGAGAATTTTGTGGATATAGCCCTTTGTAACAGTGAATGAATGCTGTATGAAAACTTCTTAAGGAAGATATGTTGCCACGAGGTATTTTTTTGAACTAGACTCTAGCATCCTCCTCTAAAGAATCCATGAACGACTTCACTTGTACATCTTCAAGAAAAATACCCTGTTGTTCCATACATTCATGAAATTCTTTGAGGTGTTGGTCAGGCCTTCTATCTGTGCTCCCACTAAATCTAGTGAAAAAGGTATAACATTCATGAAATGTAGGGACATGATTGGGATAACCAACAATAGAAGAAAAATTCAGTGGGGAAAATTGTTGGCTAGGAATTCAGGAATGGCCATTTTCAAACCCTTCCTAGTGAGTGATCTCAGTTTCATAGGTGGGGAAAGTTTTTGGTTGCTTTAGTATCAGAGTGAGTATCAGGCTGCTTGAAAGATAGGATGATCAAATGAAGAAATTGACAATGGAGCTGCCATGTTGTTTACCATAAAACTGAGACAATGGAGTCGCCAAGTTGAGAGATATTTAACCCACACTTCCCTTGCTCACCTAACAAAGGAAATGTAAAAATTTATTGTACCCAGGGCAAAATATTATAATATGTTCCCCATCAATGACGCAAGAAAGATGTTTTGGCTTCAAATGTCACCTGGAGCACAAGTACTTCAGGAGACAAAGAAAGCTTCCTAGAGATGGCCTTTGGGTTGATTGTAGACTAGCGCCTAGGACATCTTAAATAAATGAGTGCATGGAAGATTATCTGTGAGGGGGTTTTTGTAGCACTCCAACTGTCACGTAATGAAAAGATAATAAAAGGGGCTTGGTTCAATAGGCCTTCATTAAGGTAGACTCAAGCCGACATATGGATGAAAATGTCAAGGGTATATCAAGGCAATCTAAAAGAGAAATGTCTTCTTCTGGTGGCCGACACATAGCAATGAGACAACTTAATACTAAATTTCTAGTAATGGTGGAAAGGAGGAGAGGAAGGAGGGAAACATATGTATAGGGCTGCAAACAAACATAATCCTCAGGAAAAAAGTTCCAGTAGAAATATGTTAGAGGAAGGAGGTGAAATGGTAGAAACAATAATATGCTAATTAAGGTTTCATGCAGATATAATATGGGTATCATTAGCACCAAATAACATGAGTAAATCTGGGCTCATACAGGTATTGTAGGTTAATCCAATAACAAAAATAAATCTACAGTTACTATAGGTATTGTAGGCTATTGAATAACACATGTAGATATGTAATATAACTTAGGTACTATTCTCTATTTAGCAGCCTAGATAAACCATAAATCAAGGAGAAACCAATAGCTTCATTACACTATTTCAGAAATGGGAAAATACAAATGAAATAAGATTTACCAAGAGGAAACATGTTTCACAATGATCATGCTTAGAATCAATAGGGAAGTTTCATTAATACTTAGAGTGTCCAAATAACTATTCCATAACTTTCAACACAACATCAATCAAGTCCCCCATGAATAGAAAATAGAACCAAAAGTGGCATCTTAGAATTCACACTCTACGGGCGTGAAATTCCAGAACCTTGAATACGTGTTTCTTTCCCCTATTTATAGGAAGAGGGGGAGCTTGGGTTATAGTTAGAAAAATTTCTTAGGAAAAGCTCCAATTGTCCTGCTAGACTAGCTATCTCAGCTTATCTAATGTGTTGTTGCCTAAAAAAATTACAATTAGGATTCGATCCCTTCTTGGAAATACATGGAAATTGCAGAACTAAAAACAAAATTGGAGGATGATGGAGGAAGTGTCCCTTCTACTGTACCTATGAATGACCTCTAGTCAAGCCACGTAACTCTCATGTGCGTCCCTCCCTTGCTCAACCAGTTTTCATCCATTATACCTTAACTATGTGATTAGTTCCTTCTTTGAAGTTGACTGGAGCCCCATGCTTAATCATTAAGCCCTCCAGAGCCCCCCATACTCATACACCACTACACCATACACTTATTGAAAGCTGGAGCTTTCGACCCATCCGTCTTCAAAATCTCTGTATCGTACTCTTGGTCTATCTGGGGATGCATTTACAATGTAACAAGAAGTCCTTTAGGTGCGGGCCATTATCACTCAAATATTACGAAACAAGCACATTTTGATTTTCTCTTAGGCCTCTTTTGGTATAGCCCCTTTCTGCTATTTCCTTTATATGACTAGTGGTTGCGAAAAAGTGTTGATTCATGGGGTGCTAGGCTATTATGCTCCTGTATAAGGGCTTCTTTCCATTGTTAAGCCTTTTCTGTGATCCCTAACGATTTAACATTATATCACAAATCGGCTATAACGCAAGGTTTTGGAGTGTGCGAGATTGCGATGTTGCGGGATGTGAGATCATGGGACTGCGATATAGCGATATCGCAGGATGCGGTATGCACGACCTGCGGGATGCGGAACTTCCCCAGACCTTTAATATGTAATAAAAAACTCCGTCTGGACCTGATAATAATCAATTTGTGATCACAATTAGCTCATGGTCCTGTGATGTGCGATTTGCCTTTCCATTTGGTCCTTTCCTCCTTATCTTCTAGCTTTCTAGGGTAACTTCAACATGCCATATCTTATGATCCAGAGGTCCATTTTTAGACTTCCACATACCGTTGGAAATCTCTTTCTGAAAACTACATAATGGAGAGGGTTTGATTAAGCTCTACTAGCTCTTATGGCTTGGAAAATGGCTTCAACCTTCACTATTTTTTTGCACTCTTGGAAACTAATAGCTTTATAAAGAAGTGAGTGACAACAAAACAATTCTCCTCATTCTCAGCCTTGGAAGAGTTATCGCCTTTCGTTCTCCTCCTTATCTTCTCCTGTACCCAATCAGACCAAAGGCATTCCCAATTTGGTAGATTCTCCCTCTCCTCAACTAAATCTTGGTAGTTGTTTCAGCTCTTGGGAAGGCCTAGAAGGGCTAGGCTCACCAAATCATCCTCTGCTACAGTAAGACCAACTTAACCAAGTTCATCACAACAATGCATGAACCTGCTCAGGTACTATGGTATGATATCGCCCTTTTGCATATTGATATTTTGAAGCTTGTCTTTCAGTGCCAACTTCTTGTGGTCATTACTATTCTAAAACAAATCTGCCAATGTTTACCACATTGAATATCGAATCTCTTTCTCCTAGAGATCCGAGACAATATGGTATTGAACTCCCTCCAATATGATCCTCCTCGCCTTTGCTACACACTTCTTCCATTTTGCTAGATATTGAGCATCAAATGTTTAAGGCTTCGGGATATCATTATCTATGAAGTCCTTCAACCCATGACCTTCCCACACTGCCTTCATCATGTCCTTCCAAACAACATAATTCGACCTACCCTCAGGGGCATACTCGAGTCTCACTCCATAGAAAGCCATCCTGTGAGCTCTAAAGAATTGTTCTTACAAATTCGATCCTCGTGCAAAGACAACTTTGAATTCTCTTCTCTACTCTGATTCTTTCTCTGATACCATGTAGAAATGTAATGTGTAGATTCAAAACTGCTCATGAAATTTACTAAATCATAAGACATGAAACTACTCTACTCATCTGTGACAATAAAATCATGATCGACAACACAAATCATTAACAGGCATAAAGATTCAACACACATACATAGAGATTTATCTAGGGGAAAGAAACTACTCAAAACCCCTTACTATATGTATTTCGTTAAGCAAAGAATATAGAAGAAATATAATGTTTACTGAAGCCTAAGCAACCCCTACATTAATATAATCTATCTCACTTCCTCATAGACTAACTATGGCCAATACCTAACCAATTTTCCTTCTTGTTGAGATCCTATTTCCTTGCGTTGTTTGATAAGGAATTAGCCCCCTATTAATTAGGGAAACTACTCATTGGCAATTGCACAATTCCTTTAGGCCCTTCTTTGATTACATGCACCACCTGTACAACTTGAAAAATTCTACAAATGATAGTACACTACCCTTGAGCTCCAATCTCAACTGGGTAACTCGAATTCTTTGCATGCATGAGTTAATTTACGTTGGTTGATCCGTTAACTCGATGATCAGTTAGTGTGAAAAAAGTTGCACGCCATTGACTAAACCTCCACTAGTTCTACTAAGAGTGAGAACGAGTTACACTGACGATAACTCAAATTAACTGAAATAAATTGCTACAAATTAGAAATCTACCTCCAAGTATTCTGTTGAATTGAAATTGAAATTTTTCCTAATTTAATTAAGGAAAAATTAAATTAGGATTTTCCTTTTGCATTTTCAATAGTAGTTAGCGTGATTTTGTGTGGCATTTCTTTATCTTACCATGTGAAGTCTTTTTCTAGCTTTATATCATTTTGTAACAATGCTTTTGGAGCACACTAAGATCTAGATTAATATGGGATAATGAAGGGCCAAAACTTCAATAGGCCTTCAAGAAATACATGAAATTTTGGAAGAAGTGTAAGAGAGGTTGATCTTGAACTCTTTCTATATGTAATGAGGAATATAAGACTTGTAAATAAGATAAGCAATGATTTAGTGACTAAGCTCTCTTGTGGCCCCCTGTGGAAAGAAAACAACAAGCTGGAGAATGTTGGGTTGTGTTATATTCTTTTCACGACTAGCCCATGTAGTTAACCGGGGGGTTAGAGGGGGCGCAGAGCCCCCCTTTGTTGCGGTGTTTGTGTAGCGAGGGGGGCGGGGAGAGGGTCACAGGGGGTTTGAGGCGCACTCGTAACCCCACTTTAAAATTTAGGTTTTGGACCATATGTTAGGTTGGGCGGACCCACCTATGGTTTTGTGCATGATTTTCGCACATTTTTTGGACCCGATGGTTTTTCGGTCCATGGTGTTAGACGAGATGGTTTTTCGGTCCATGGTATTGATGCTTCGACATGAATAAATATGTATTATAACATTGAAAACAAAATAACGAAAAATCAAGCTGGTAGTCCCAATTTTGGGATCCAGGGGAAATCTCTGTGTATACGTGTTTTATGTGTTATGCTCTCACATTGTCGGTTTTGGGATCCAAGGGAAAATCTCTGTGTATATGTGTTTTATGTGTTATGTTCTCGCATTGTTTATTTTATGTGTTTTAGAATTCGTATGCAGGTAATTTCTGTACGGGGTTAAAACCTACATTTATATCATTTTGTAACAATGTTATTGGAGCACAATAATATCTAGAGCAATATGGGATAATGAAGGTCCAAAACTGCAATAGACCTTCAAGAAATACATGAAATTTTGGAGGAAGTGTAAGAGAGGTTAATCTTGAACTCTTTCTATATGTAATGAGGAATATAAGACTTATAAATAAGATAAGCAATGATTTAGTGATAAAATTTTTTTGTAAGATAATAATATAGGAACCTTTAGTTGTTGGAAACTTTTGTTGTGAAAATTTATTATCAACACTATCACTTACACTCTCTTTGCAACAGAAAGATCAAATAGAGGCCAGTGGCCAAAAGAATACAAACAACATATACCAACTCAACTTTTCTTTATATAAGGTAATTATTTTCATGGAAAAAAAATGCATTTATTGATTACCTCAAATTACCTCAAATTATTAAATAATATTAATATCAATGCATATAAACAAATAATTTTATATTAAATTTAATAAGTATTATATAAAAAAATATGTTTATATAACACTACTACTATAACAAATATAACAATTTCTTAAATGTCAGAAATCAAGTGTTCACTAAAACTAGGATACTTTGATTAGTAAAAGACTTATCAATAACTTTATATATATATATATATATATATAATAATGAATAAATAATTCTATTTTATTAATAAAAAAATTCATTAAAATAATATAAAATAAAAATAGATTAATACAAATGATCACAATCACTGTGAGGAACTCCCCATCTCATTTGACTTTGCTATTATACAGACACAGCTCGCAAACTAAACACTACAATACACAATATCTAAAGGAACTGCCTGCACGGGCCTTTTGTGGTCTCTGATCTCATTGACACGGTGGAGTATCACCAAATGGTAATCTACTTATAACCACTACTAATTACAAATTGTTTTCAGATTGCCACGCAGGTGCACTCTTAGCAAGTTTTTTCGGATATTGACATTTCTTACAACTTATGTTTTTTTCTGTCATATGCAGCATTGTTTTCGATATAATCAATCAATGGCACAACACATAACTGTTTTTTCTTCCCATTCTATTTTTACTGTTCATAAAAATATCAGGATGGCCAAACCAAGTATTTAAAGTTTTGTCTTTACTAACAGAACATTGATAATAAATTCTAGACACCGTCTCATGACATTTCTTATGAAAAGAAAAAAATTTGAAAGGCCCTGCATGTAAGAGCGCTCAGACCTCACAGTTTTATCGGTGATTATGGTAGTGTGAGAAATGCATTTGTACACAATATTCGTGAAGAAACCAAGATCGCCTATCCGGCCATAATAATGTTGAACAGACATTATTACTTCAAATTAAATGAAAAAGAAAAATGAATTGAAAATTTTAAAATATAACCGTATATCTAACTGCGCTGATATCGACCAGCTTTATTAATTTGATAACGATAGAGAAACGCTTTTGTTCATTCGATTCGCCAATAAAACAAGACCGCCTCTGCGACCAAAGTATTCTATCGGTGATTAACATCTATCTGGTTTTAGAAATACATCACACCGGAATAGGTGCTTACCACGAGAATTCTCTCCGCCATCATGTTTCCTTCAATATCTCTTCTATGAAATTGCTAAATCTTCAGCGAAGATATAAGCAATCCGATCAACTACCCACGAATTATTCATCTCTGTTTCTGGTATTCTCTTGGGCATAAAAGACGATCTGCAGAGTGGGCAGGTCGTCTGACGGTGATCAACCCACTTATCGAGACAATTCCTGTGAAATATATGATGGCAATTACCCAATTCTCTGATATCCTCATCTTCCTCGAAGGAACTCAAACAAACAGTACACACGGGATCATCCCCCATCGACTCACAGAATCTCTCTGCAAACTTTCCGAATGTAATGAGAGGCAAGTTGTCTCTAATCGTATCGGCAGAGACGGGAGAAACGGAAGACGAGTTCACGTCAGGAAAGTATTCCATGGAAGAGCTGTCGGGTTCTCCAGAGTCGGCTACCCCAACGAAATGAAGAGCCCAGCACGTCGCACTCTTTATATAAGATAACATGAATGTTAAGCAAAACAGCAGTCTCGGAATAGCGAGACTGTAGTAGCGGGCAAGGAGTCCTATGACCGATGACACTTTATGAAAATCCGCTACTTCAAATGCACATAGAAAACCCATTACAAACACCTTCGGTTTCAAACTCTGATTTCTTTGCCTAAAGCCTCTCTAATGCTTATATGATCTACATACACAAAAATTCTGAGTGTATAAGGCTTGAATGTGAACAATGTTCCGAAATGAGTATAGGAATTAAATAAACTCCAGCTCTTATATTATCGGAATGAATGGAGATTCGAATGTGGAGAAGAAAGCTCGAGAAGATCGAGCCAAGAGGGCGCAATCCCCAACTTCAACGAGTGTCAATTACAACTTACAGTGCAACACGAACCTGAAACGGCAGCAATACTATGCTGATCAAGGTAGGAAATACATGGGTTTCGAGCCTCGGGAGGATGAAGGATTCATGGGTTCGCTTGGGAAGGCAAGAATCTATAGACATAAGCCAGTGTTTCGAGGTGGGTACCACATGTAAACGATACTTTTCAGCAGAGGTATCTTATCCAGCTGTTGCTATCATTGCTTCGACTTTTCAGTGCAACACAAGCAATTTTATTTACATTCATTTAGCCAAGTGTTACATGATCCATGAAAGATACAAATATGGGCCCCTCCATCCAATAAAGTTGAATTTCCTTATAGATTGATGTGACATTATATTTAAGATAATAATAAGATTCGCTTTACATTTTCCTCTACCATACTCAAGGTTCGAAGTTTGTGGCGCTAATAAAGTTGCCCTTGAAAGCGAAAATTTAATATTTCCTATATTGGGTGAACATCCTGCGAGTGGTTGGTTGGTGGAAGAGTACTCGATTCTGCTTGTGCATGTGCAAGCACGGAGCTTCAATTTGCAAAGTGACAACTTTGGCCTTAAATTTAAAATGAGATAGAAAATTAATATATAAAGTAATGGATTGTTGGCCTCAACTTCATTTTCTATATGTAGTATCATTCTATACATATACAACTAACTCCAGTAGAAATCATGATTATATCATATAAATTTAGTATTGTTATAATTATGATAATTATGACTATGTTGTAATTGGATTACGTTGATGTCTGGAAATGTTTATGGAAGTTTTTAGATTTTAATCTATTAAGTTGGGGTTGCTGATAAAAATGGTCTTATGAGGCGTCAAGATGGATGTTAAACAATATAACGATCCGATATGGATAATTAAAAGCATAAGATAAAAAATCTAAGTGCTTCCACCATGTGTAAAATAATAGGAAGGTTATCAACATGATTTGGAGGATCAAGAACCTTGATAACATGATAATAACTTCATTCCCAAACATTGCTTTTGCTAGAGTCTTTTAGGAAAACATATAGCTTGCAATCTTTTACTTATGGTACAAGTTAACATTGCTTTTGCTAGAGTCTTTTAGGAAAACATATAGCTTGCAATATTTTACTTATGGTACAAGTTACCAAGCTTACATTAGAGAGGTTTTTACATAGCTTTTAGAAGGGGAAGAGACTAAGACTAGATGTACTCACCATTGAATTTAACATCAATTTCCTAGAATTCCTTGGGGATGACCTTCTAGCTATTGTGGAATATCCCAGAACCACTAAATAAATATTGGTAGCTTTTAACTCTACATTAATTGCCTTGATTCCAAATGTGGGCAATGTTGATTCTTTTAATCTCATCCAACCTATATCATTATGCAACATTATCTTCAAATTAATATCCAATACCATTTCTCAAAGGCTCAAAGATGTTCTCTCTGAGAACATATCTCTTAGAAAATTTGGATTCTTGGAAGGAAGGTAGATTCATGAAGTGATTGGATTAGCACAGGAAGGTCTACACTCCATTCAATGGAAGAATATATTTTTTTTCTATCCAAAGTGGACCTCTCTAAAGCCTTTGACGGGGTCAACTATTTATATATTTATTTGATTCAAATCCACCTAGGTTTGTCTTATTCATTTGTAACTTGGGTGATGAATTGTTTAAGAACCAACTCACTCGGAGGAAAAATTGTTTAATGAGGGACATCAAGGACAACTGTAAGGTGGAACCCAGCTCACAGAACTGCGCAATTCCTTTGAGGAGTACAAGATAGGGTGATCGAGGGAATTGTTGGATAGTTCTACACAATTCATAGGATGAGAACTTAGTGGGTAACTCATGTTCCAATGGGGGATATGTGTAATTTCTCAAAGGGAGACAAAGTGGGGCAACAAGGGGCACTCATAAGCAATTCTGCACAATTTTCTAGAGTAGGGCATGTCAGGCTGTGGGGAGCTGCTGGTCATCACTGCGAATTTCTGAGAGATAGCGCAGGACATGCAGAACTGTGCAGTTTTTGGAAACAATGCAGAGGGGGGCAATAGAAAGTGTACAAGTTAGATATGCAATTTTAGGGAGCATAACAGAGCAAGCCAGTAGGAGGCCTGACTCAGCATGATTGTGCAGTGTCTACAAGTAGTGCAAGGCAGGCAGCTAGGCATGTTTGCACAATTCTGGAGAATAGTTTAGCCCCGGGTCACAGTGCAGTGTAGATTTTTAGTCAACTAGAGGGAGGCTTGATAACTAATCTTGCGGGAAGCACAGATTGGATCAAGCGTGGAGACAACTTCTACGCAATTCTGGGAGACAGATGTCCTGCCCACTTCTAGGATTGGGCAGTGCAGCTGCCCCAGAGGATAGCCTCAAGCACTGTGCAATTCTCGGTAGCAAAGCTAGGTCAATGAGAGTTGAGACTGGGCAGTGCAGCTCAACCAGGGTCTAGTTGAAGGAGTTTGTCTAGTCGAATGATTTTCAGGAAAAGTTACCAAGTTCAAGAGCAGGTGAACTTTTATAGACATGTCATTGTGATCAGACACTTAGCATGACTCGATGACAGGACACCACAAACCAATAAGACAAACAGGTGCTCAGTGAGACTGTATTAAGGTTGAGAGTGACAAGTGCAACACTTGAGATAGACCTTTGAATGACCACGATGACACTTGCACGATGATGCAGGAACATTCAGCTCAAGAAAATCATTGTATTTTAGTAGACATAAGGGGGTGTTGTGTTTTAAGGAATTTGGCTTCCTAAGTGTTGAATTAATGTACTGATTAAGCTTTTGAGTGATCTTAATGAGAGAAGCTAGAATAGGGATTGAATTAAGTATGGTGAGGCATATTTGTAAATGTTCTCGAATGTAGGAGAACATGAGAGATTTAGGATATTTGAGATATTTGAGAATTAGTTGTAAATCTTAGATTAGGAGTTGGTTTCATGATTTGTTGATTAAAGAGGATCCTTAGAGATAAGGAAGATATTTTAGGATTTTGTTGAGAAGATTATGGATCTAAACTAAGAATTGGTTATAGAATCATTTTGTATAAATGTAAGCTAGAAAGGGTGAGAAAGAGTTAGTGAGGTCGAGAGTTAGATAGGTTTGACTATAAGCCTATGGGCAGGTAGAAGAACAAAAGCCACTGATTAGAATATCAGGTTAGAGAGAGAGAGAGAGAGAGAGAGAGAGAGAGAGAGAGAGAGAGAGTCTTATGTAAATACTTGTTTATTAATACAAACAACTTGATTTGAGTTCATGTGTGTGTACTGAGTATTTGAGATATAGAGTGTGTATGATCTTATGTTATTCTATGTAATTGAGGTTGTAGGTACAAAATCAGAAGGAAAAATATAGAGAAGAGTAACAGAGAAGTGTTACAAGCTTTACACACATCAACAGTGTAGGAAGAAGCCTTTTAAAATTTTAGTGAAGGTGAAGGAAACATAAAGGCAGAGCGGAGTTAGGCTCAGAGGGAAGTTGTGTGGTAGAACAACTGAAGACCAAAACTTGGAAAATGCCCAAAACCATAGAGAACCTTGAGAAACCATGTAAAAATGAAGTAAAAGGAGGAACAAAGAAGTGAGGTTTTGATGCATAGGAGTCGTTGGATCTTGGAGATCAACGGACGAGAATTGTTTGCAATAAGCAGCTAGGATTAAGTCACGTAGAACGGAATCAAGAAATGAATGACGAAGATCAATTTAAGTACTAATGAAAGAGGAATCTGAAGGAGCCATCGTAGCCATCGATGGTAGAAGATCTATGATCATTGAGCATCAAAAAACTCTGGAGTTAATCAAAGAAGAAAAGTGGGTTTACAAGCGAAAGCGGGTTATCGGATGGAGAAAAGGTGGTAAGTGGTAATGGGAGTCACCTGATTCCATTAAGCAATTGACACCTAGCATGTCAGAGGAGAGAGGAAACCGCTTTATCGGGTGAGTAATCCTCGTACATGTAGCTCACCCAATATCATTGTGCAGCGTTGGATCAAATGAGGTTTTGATCTATGGTATAGGATCAACAATTAGTTTTGTTGATTGGGTGTAACATCAACAGTTAGATTAAAGGCAAGATTTACAGCAGAGGTTCACGCTGATAAGGCTTGGGGAAGAGCGGACCCAAAGAGTTTATGGACGCGGTTTAAATTTATTTGAGTTCCAGAGGATGGATGGATATCATGCAATAGCCGTTGATCTGATGGCGTGAAATCGACAGTGGAGGAAAGTGAACCTGATAAAGGTAAACATCGTAATTGTGCCAAGGTCGAGAGAAGGTGAAAAGGTATGTTTACATGTGTTTGTGGTGTATTTCTATTATACAAAGGTTATAATAGAAATAAAGTAGGTTAATGTATTTTGTGGTTAAGTCGGGTCAAACCAAAGTTGGAGATCATGGTATGGGTTTTGGTTATCATGTGCGGGATTAATGAATTAAAAATTAAAAGAGCGGGGTATAGATTAATCAAAGTTTAATGAAAGTGGAGTTATAAAGTCCCGATGGAAAGGTAATGAAGGTTAAGGCTATGGATAGTCAATTAAAACATTTCCGCATGAGATTAAGTGAAGGGGCCTTAAAACTTAATTTACGAAGGTTTGACTAGGCGAGGTAATTGAATTCCTAGGGCAAATCAAATTATGCATATTGTGGGTAAAGTCGACTTAACCCAGTATCATTTGGTATCAAAGCAGAATTGTGATTGAAATATTTGATATCAGAACAGAATAAGGAAATTATATGTAAAAGGTTTTTGAGGAATTTAGAACAGAGTTATGTTTTAAGATGTGTATGCAGGCAAGAGGAGATCAGATTTTAATATGACAAATAGTAGGCACACAAAAATAATGTATAGCAGAATTTGCAAATGCAAGGAAGCAGAGGACAACCCATTCAAAGTGCAGGTGAATGCTAGAAAAATATCATGCAAAGATCTTAAAGGTGAGAGCATATGTTTTGTTTTAATTTGATTTGAAGATTGGAGAGTGTATGGTATTTGTATTGTTACACAGGTAACAACATAATTAGGTGATAAGGTTGCAACAATCTAGAGCAAGGGGTGTTCAATTGGTTCCATAGGAAAGAACCAGAGAAATGCTAACAGACTAAGCTCAGAATAGAGAAGCTTAGTGAGGCATATGTAGTAAGAAGGAGACTTGTTACTGCAGGTGTTTTGTTGCATCTCACAAAGGAAGCTCGTAAGACTTTCTGAGTGAAAGAAGAGGTGGTCAAAACCTAGTATTTCATTGTGATTGAAATACGAGAGGACTGTTGTGTTCTTAGAAGATGAAAATGAGTTAAAGCTTAGAAGAAGCAGAGAGAAGTGCTTAAAAGAGGTTCCAGAGATAGAGAACCAAGTGCCTGCCCAAATACCGAGTACAAAGGAAATCTTGGTGAAGTAAATGGTAGCCGGGAGGACTTGTTGTTTCAAAGGCTTTAATGCAACTCATAGTAAGTGAGTAAGGAGCTCATGAAGATAGAGATGGAGGAGGAAATGACTAGTGATAGTCATAGCAGAGGTTCTAAAAGAGACCATAACAGAAGAAAGGAGAAGAAGAAAGATTCCGAGGCAAATGGCATGAGAATGAGTGACCAAAAATATCATAAAGAAATGGCTGTGATAGAAGTTCACCTTGAAGTATTAACGAAGATGTTGCAGAGAAATGAGAAGGACTTGAAATATGGTTATGTCATGAGAAAGAAAGTGAAGTGGCAGAGGCTATAAGAGAAGATGGATCAGTAAGAGAATATGCAGTTAATAAAGGAGCTAAGGAAGCTTGAACATATTATAGATGTCAAATTGAAGACAGAGAAGCTCAAAGGAGTTGAGCTACTGCAAAAGAAAAATGTTGGAGAAGGTGTTGAATTTTCGGTATGTGAACCAGAACATGGACCATTAATTTTTGAACGTAATGAAGAGACAGAGGAATTGAATCATATGAATCATTCAAGGTAGCCAGAAGACTTGATGGTTGAAGCATTAAATGAGACCATAAGGTCTTGTGTTTTTAAAATTGATAATTTGTGTATGGTTGCAGGTTTGGAAGAAGATAGGGAGTCTTTTAAAGCCGTCAAAAACATGGAAGAATACATTCTAGAAATATGAAATTTTTCAAGCAGAGTATGACAATGAGATTGGAGAAGAAACAGTTCACTACAATGAACAAGTGCAGAGAGGCATCATTAAAACAAATGGTGTGGAAAAGAGACTTGCTGATAGTCTCAAGAATTCTTTGTGTTTGGATCAGCATACTAATGTGCTAACAAAGGATTTAAAGGAAAGATCAGAGCAACATACTGAAAGGTTGCCAGAGGAAGAAGAGGCACCAAGGCCTTATATTTTTTATTTTGATAATTGTCTTATGATTGCAGATTTTGTTGCAGAAATTAGAACATATTTGGCACAGGTGGACAACCAAATGAAAGAAAAAAAGAAAGAACATCTACTGAAAGATGTTAAGGAAGTTTTAGTAGAGGAAGAAGGACCATATGATGACTGGTCAATAGAAAATGAAGAAATGAGTGATTGTGTAAAATTTCCAAATTTTACTCCAAGTAAATTCATTGAGTTATATAGAGAGTTAGACCTTCAAAGGGGAAAGCTAGAACAACAGAGGATAAATATCCAGAGTAAATTACTGAAGAAGGATGACAAGGAAATTGTCATAAATGATAGTCAAGAAGAAGTTGACAGGTACAGTAAACAAAAGCAGAAAATTGCCTTGAAAGGAAATATGGAAGCAGCTGAAAATGTGCAAGACATTAGTGAATAAGATAGTAAAGATGTAAGGGTGACATTAAAAATGGAAATTCAACAATTAAGAGTTGAACGTAATCAACAAATAGAGGATATGCTAGACATAGAGATTGAACTAATAAGAAGGATAATGATGAAAGTGTCTTAGAAGAAGATAGCAGTAAGAAATCAAAGAAGCAGCAGTTAGAGGAAGACAACAAAATAATTTGAAAGCATGGAAAGTGGAGCATTGCAAGATAAGATATGGAGACTTGGAGAATAGAAGCAGACAACAGAATCAATAGAACAACTAACATGCAAAGACAAATTACAAAATAAAGTCTGGGATCTAGAACGAATCAATTATCCAGACTTATGACCAGGAGGTCATAAATTTTCTTACCTAGGTAGTCTGATGCAGGAGCATTCATCTCAAGAAAATAATTGTATTTTAGCAGACATAGGGGGGGTCTTGTGTTTTAAGGAATTTGGTTTCCTAAGTGTTGAATTAACGTAATTATTAAGGTTTTGAGTGATTTTTGTTGAAAAGTGTGCAACAAGAAATGCTTGTTGAGAATGCAACAAGATGATGGAGCTTAGTGAAAAGAGTCGCCTTCACTAAGTGGGCCCGCAGGCTATTTTTGGCGCAAGTCTATTTTTAGACTATGTCTATTTTTAGACATGTGGATCATGTCTATGGATTGCAGGTTGATGTTTATGGATGATTGATCAAGTTGGAAAAAAATAGATGGACTTCTATTTTTAGACCACAACGGAGTGACACCACAGCGGAGTGACTGCTCAGTCTAAATATAGAACAGTCAAATATTATTAGCTCATAATAATATTTAGACTATAAACTTTGTCTTATTCTCTTTGAGCACTTCAGGATGAGCTACGGATGTGGTACATGCAGATCCCAGAAGGAAATACGTGGTTACCTATGGGATGACTAATATTTGCATGCAGGGCTTCAGTTAGAACTCAAGTGAGTTGAGTTTAGTGGACTGGAGGTGCAGTTGATGGAGTTGTGTTCAGTTTAGCTTTGTTAAACTGGTTGTATTTAGTATAACTGGAAAATAGACTAGAGATGAGTTGGGTGAATTAGTTATTAATTAATTCACAAGTTATTAACTCATAATACAACTAATCAATACATCAGTTAACTCAGTTGCATGTCAGTGCATGTTCAGTTCAGCAGGGACAGGTGTTAGAGAATCAGATTGCTATCAGTTGTGACTATAATTGTGCATCAGATCTTGCACAATCAAGGGATTGAGTATGCCAATGAGTTTGCCCACGTATTTGCCCACATTGTAGCTTGTGCTCACGTTATTTAGCCAAGGAAATACGTGGTTGCCTTGGAATTATCATCAGTTCTTGAGCAGGTATTAAGCAGCGGAGGCAGGCAAGCAGCGAAGGAGATTTGAGCCAGTGATTGATTCAGATCTGAGTTGTATTGTGTGTAACAGAGGTGGAGATACTTGTGAGAAGTATTATGCTGTGTAATGTTACATGACTCAATCATTAATATACAGATAGTTGGTGTTTTTAGCGAGATGCCTTTCCCGGGATACATACTGTGTTAATGTGTGAATGCTCTTGATGTTTTATTGTTATTGATGCTGCTATATTGATGATCAACGTAGAGGAGCTTATGTATTGTGTATGTTTTCCGCAATAGTACATGATCAGGATAATCTCCATAGAATATGTGTTAAATTATTCAAAATTTCTACATGGTATCAGAGCTGTTGATCATCAGATCTACAATTCAGGAAGTGTTTACATTCTATTTCTCTAGGCAGAGCCTGTAATCGGGCCAGGTAGCCTCTGGATTCATCCTTCCTTTGGAAGGTGAAATATCTGGTAAAAGTCCATACAGTCAATCTCTGTACGAGAAATATTGTGTTCTCACGAATCTTAGATCCGAGGCGATTGAGTTGGTTGCTGGTGGAATTCGAATTTGCAGCAGTGTTTTCTTGGTGACAACGCAGCAATGTCTTTCAACGGATTGCGATTGGAGTATGCTCTTGAGGGCAGCTCAAACTATATTGCATGGAAGGACAGGATGGAGGCAGTATTGGATGATAACGGGCTGAAGGAGTTTATAGATACGGATATCCCAAAGCCTACTGATGCTACTCAAGCTGATGCTTGGCAAAAGAAGATCGCAAAATGTCGAAGGATTCTGTTGGAGGGCGTGAAGGATCACATTGTGTCCAGCCTCCATGGAAAGGCTACTCCATATTTGATGTGGAAATCATTAACAGAATTATTCCAAAGCAAGAGCGATCAGAGGAAGCTGGCGCTCAAAGATAAACTCAGAAACATCAAATGCGAGAAGGGTGACAGTATTCCCAAGTATCTCACGAAGTTCACTCAGTGTCGAGATGAACTGGGAAGTGTGGGGGTTACTGTCGATGATGAGGACTTGGTGAGCTTGGCTCTCCTTGGTCTTCCGAAGAGTTGGCATTCCTATCAGGACTCTGTCAATGGTCGGGAGAAGTTGCCAGGATGGGAAAGACTATGGTCAGATCTTGTGCAGGAGGAGATCAGGCGGAGTACCAGGGACGGATCTTCGTCAAAGGGAGCTGATGAAGAGAATTGTGCTTTGGCTGCCAAAGCAAAGAAAGGGAAGAGCAAGAAAGCTTCTCAGTCTGGTGCGAAAGGCAAGAAGCAGGATATGTCCAAGGTGAAGTGTTTTCACTGTCACCAGCACGGACACTATGCCAAAAATTGTCCGCAGAAGAAGAAGAACAAGCAAGCTGCTGGATCTGCAGGGGGAGAGGCCTTAGCTTCTCAGTTTGAGCTTGATTTTTCATTGATCGCATGCTTGGTTTCAAGTGTGATGGGATCAGTGTGGTTCTTGGACAGTGGTGCGTCTTTTCACATGACGGGAGATAGAGATTTGTTCTCTGATCTGGAGGACAAAGATCTTGGAGTGCACATCGAGATGGGCGATGATGGTAGATACAGTGCGACCGGTATCGGTACCATTTCCTTTGAGAGGGAGTCTGTAAACCCTTTGTATTGAAGGAAGTCATGCATGTTCCAGGATTGAAGAAGAATCTCATCTCAGTGGCGATGTTAGAAGACAAGGGGTATGATGTTGTTTTCAGCAAGGGAAAGGCCTTCCTGCATAGCAAGACAACTGGTGAGACCCAGAAGATAGGGGTTCGAGTGAGGAACCTTTATCAGTTGCATGTAGATGGATGCGCAGCTATGGAAGGCAAGGCATAAGGATTGGTGAGCCGGGATGATGGCGAGTTGTGGCACAGGAGATTGGGTCACCTTCACCATGGAGCCTTGAAGATACTGCAGCAGATCACTACAGGGCTTCCTAAAGGCACACTTGCGCAGTCAGATGAGTGCAAGGGGTGTACTTTGGGGAAGTTTGTGAAAGCCACCTTTCACGAGAAGGATAGTCGCGCCACGACGATCCTTGAGAGAATTCACACAGACGTGTGTGGACCTTTCTCAGTTGCTTCGACAGCAAAAAACAGGTATTATGTGATTTTTGTTGATGATTTCTCTCGTAAGTGCTGGATCTTCTTCATGCAGAAGAAGAGCGAGACATATTCAAAGTTCTGTGAATTCAAAGCACTGGTCGAGAAAGAGTCGGGGAAGAAGGTGAAGGCTCTTAGGAGTGATAATGGTGGTGAATACATCTTGGATGAGTTCAAGGATTTCTGCAAGGCAAAAGGG
>APFE030281335.1:0-99312 GCA_000404065.3 Pinus taeda | reverse complement strand
CACAAGTTATTAACTCATAATACAACTAATGAATACATCAGTTAACTCAGTTTCATGTCAGTGCATGTTCAGTTCAACGGGGACAGGTGGTAGAGAATCAGATTGCTATCAGTTGTGACTATAGTTGTGCACTAGATCTTGCACAATCAAGGGATTGAGTATGCCAATGAGTTTGCCCACATATTTTCCCACATTGTAGCTTGTCATCACGTGATTTTTCCAAGTAAAAACGAGTTTCGTGAGCCATTATCATCATTCTCAGCAGGTATTGAGCAGTGGAGGCAGGCAAGCAGTAGAAGAAATTTGGAGATCAGATCTGAGCTGTATTGTGTGTAACAGAGGTGGAGATACTTGTGAGAAGTATTATGCTGTGTAATGTTACATGACTCAATCATTAATATACAGATAGTTGGGGTTTTTAGCGAGATGCTTTCCCCGGGATACATACTGTGTTAATGTGTGAATGCTCTTTATGTTTTATTGTTATTGATGCTGTTATATTGATGATCAACATAGAGGAGCTTATGTATTGTGTATTTTTTCCGCAATAGTACATGATCAGGATAATCTCCATTGAATATGTGTTAAATTATTCAAAATTTCTACAATTTTAATGAGAGAAGCAATAATGGGGATTGAATTAAGTATAATGAGGCATATTTGTAAATGTTCTCAAATGTAGGAGAACATGAGAGATTTAGGATAGTTGAGAGATTTGAGAATTAGTTGTTAATCCTATATTACAAGTTGGTTTCATGATTTGTGGATTAAAGAGGATCATTAGAGATAAGGAAGATATTTTAGGATTTTGTTGAGAAGGTTATGGATCTAAACCAGGAATTGGCTATAGAATCCTTTTGTGTAAATGTAACCCAAAAAGGAAGAGAAAGAGTTAGTCATGTTGAGAGTTAGATAGGTTTGATTGTAAGCCTATAGGCAGGTAGGAGAATAGAGGCCATTGATTAGAATATCAAGCCAAAGAGAGAGAGAGAGAGAGAGAGAGAGAGAGAGAGAGAGACTCTTATGTAAATACTTGTTTATTAATGCAAACAACTTGATTTGAGTTCATGTGTGTGTATTGAGTATTTGAGATATAGAGTGTGTATAATCTTAAGTTATTCTGCGTAATTGAGGTTGGAGGTGCTGAATCAGAAGGAGAAGTACAAAGAAGAGTAACAGAGAAGTGTTATGGGCTTTAACACATCAACAATGTAGGAGGAAGCCCTTTACAGTTTCAGTGTGTTATCACCAAGTTATTTCCCAATGTTAAAGAAGGAGATCACTAGGGTAACCACTAACCACCTTTGGAGATTAGGACAGAGCCTTCCTGATGCTTAGAGAGGGCTCTCTCTATATGATTTAACTTTGTCTAATGGGGTTTTAGGCTAGTTATGAAAGTTCAAGGGGGTTTTGATTTGTATTGAAGATTGGCTGATGGAATTCTTAAAACAGATGGATAGAATGATGTCTCTAGACCATTAGGCATATGAAGTCAAAAGAAGGGTAGCTGAACTAGATCAACTCATTAAAGGGAATGTACAAAGGGCAAGATAGCATAGTAGAGTGCATGTATTTATGCTAGAGGGATGGAAAAGTTTTAACCAAGGTGAAAGAGAAATTAAGAATTCTCATACTGGGATTGGAACAAGGAACAAAGGACAATCAGAAACAAAGGGAAATTAAGAATCCTTTGCTATAGATTAAAAGGAAATAGCCTAAACTAAGGAGCAATTAAGAATTCCTTAACTTAGATTATCTATAGGAAACATGTATTTGCCTAACTATTATAGGAGAGTGTAATTAAACAAATTCTTATACAACATTCCAATTATGGCATTCCGATTTAGATAAACAACATGGAAAAACTTTAAGAGATAACAACAATGTGACAAAATACTTGTCTACACCTCACTCTGCACATGAATTGTTTAAAATGTCTAGTCTTTATTCACCAATCTAGCTTGCTGGCTCAGTCAATGCTCTAATGGCCTTACACTCTTTTGATTAAGAAATATATCGAAATCTCTAAGAATCCACCCTACATACTTCAAATTGTGAAGTATTTATACTAATGCATTATTACAAATATCTCAAACTGACTTGAGATTTGATCTAGGAAATACAAATATCTTCTCACAGGAAGATAGAGGCGACTAATGAACTGATTTCATGTTGTCCCTTTTATTGTGGTATTGTTGGCTATTATGGTTTGATTCTAGCTCTTTATGCTCTTTAATGTTTGAATCATTTATGCTAGAGGCTTTATTCACTTCTGTCTTTCATATGATACTCTTTGTCACTGATACTCTTTCACTCTGATGACCTGTCTTTATCCTTTCTATGTTTCTCCCTTTTATTGTTACAATTTACCTTTTATTGTGTGTTTTAATAGTAAATTCTTAAGTTTTTTATGTGTCTCAGCATCGGAAGTGGATATTGGTCAAGTCTTAGTATGTTTATTCATTTGTCTACTAACTACATCTTCGGTCTAGTTCCTTTGTTTTGAATGTCACTTCTCTGTATAGCTGTCCTCTTCTCGGCTTTGTATGTCATGATATTCATCTTTTGTTCCTTTTGTAATGGTCTTCTTCATTTGAATATTGTTTTTTAATAGGTTTTTGGTCGAGTCTTGCAGTAAACAAGTCCTGTGACTAGTATCAGAACTGTTCATCCATGCTCTAATCTTTGGTTGATTTCTTATAAAACACAATAATAATTAAGAAAACATCGGTCGTCTTGAAGGGCTCTTGAAGGCTTCATTTGCATGGGGATGCCTGGGAAAAGGGTCGTGGTAGTGTTTTGGATGTGAAAAGAGGTTAGGTGGTGCTACAAAGGTTCAGGGTGGCACTGAACGGTTTCATAGGTTTATACAATTAAACAGGAGAAAGACTTGATAACACGGGTTTTCAAGGTTTAAAACTTAATGGGAAAAATTTTGAAAATGGCGCGGAAATTCATATTTATGTGGGATAGGTGGTTTATTGGAACGACGGGGAGGCAATTTTGAGGGTCGTCGCACCACTTTAGTGGCGTGGGTGGTTTTTAGGAGGGGTCACCCGATCTATGTCATAGCTTGAAATGTAGCCATCTAGGGTCGAGGGAGAACCACCTTATCGGGCAGGTAAAGGTCGAGTATCGGGCTCGGCCGATATGGCTGTGGTCCATTAGATCTGGATTTTTGTGATCTAATGGTAGTCAAGCAGAGAAGATGTGCGGAGGAAATGGATGGGAATTCAAGGGCGGCCTAGGGGTTTTAATCACAGTAGTTTGGGATTAGTTTAGGGATTAGTCTTGGGTTTAAAAGGATCGGGCTGTGCTTAATGATGGAATTTAACTCTTTGGGTAAAAGTTCAGGCATCAAGTGAGGCCAATATGGCTGCATTGTTGGATTTGAGCACAAATGATGGGACAGTGGTTAGGTCGCTGAAGAAGCAGGAGTGAAATGTACGGAGGCTTAAGGGGGGCTCGAAGCTTTTAATCAAAAGTGATTTTGGGTTTATTTGGGGTTAATGGGGGATTTATATGTTTAGTCAGGATAAGGGGTAATTCATATAATTTTTATTAAAACGAAGGGTCAGGGTATTTACATAGGGGTTTAATTATTATACGAGAAAAAGGTGATATCGAGATTTATTTAATAATGTTAATAATTAATATGAAATGAGGAGAGTGAGGTTTTTCCTTAGTAAAAAGGATAAAAGGTGTGTGTTTACGCATTTACCTTTATACTTAGGAAAAAAGGCTTTTTGTGGTTTTTTTGAGCAGAAAGGGATTTGCATGGGGAGTTTTCACTTTTCCTAATTAAATGGTGTTTAACCCTAGGAAAAGGGGTTTTCTTAAGGTAATGAGGGGAAATGGATTTTATAAAGGGGGAATGTTTTTATGAAGGAGATTCTAGCACTTGAGTCCATAATTCATAAAGCCGAGGGTCTGGTCCCACCAAAAGTCAACGAAATGCTTTGAGGCTCTTTGACTTGTAGGATTAAAAGTACTTAGAAAATACTTGTAGATAGGAGATTAGTAAGTAAAGGGGAAAATGAATGTGGGGAGTTAATCATTTGAACTTGTAAATCTTTGTCCTTGCCTTCATAGTTGACCATACATGCTGAAAGATGTGTATAAGCATGACGCATGTGCTTTGACCCAAGTAACTTTGTAATTCAACAACCTTTCTTCTACTTACCCTTTTCTTACCTCTAACATGTTTTCTTCATTTCTTTGGGTGCATTTACGCTAAAAACCCTTATTCATCTATTTTTCTTTTGAAAATTAATCTATCTATTCTAACCATATATCATCCAAGGGCTCATATTGGGCTTATGTGCTCCTTTTATTTTATCTATCTAACTACGATCTACCAATATTAAACTGTTTAGTCAGATTTTATTCTCTAATATATAAACATGAGATTCAAAACATGGATTAACCAAGATTAAACAATTTGATTATCATGTATTGTGGCATGAATAACAAGTTGCACACAATTTTAGACTTGCACACTTTCATGGTCTCTTCGTTTTTTGGATTCATATATATTTTTTTTCTTTGACCTTATTTTATTCTTTTATCCTTTGATTTTTATTTTAGGACATACCCTCTTTACATTTTTTACTTTTTTATAATATGGAAAACATTTGTAGAATGCAAAGGTATGTACAGTATTACAAGGCTTAACCTAGTCATTCAAAATTATGACTCCTATTGATATAGGAACCTAACACAGCAAAGGTGGAGGAAACATAAAGGCAGAGCAGAGTTAAGCTGAGAAGGAAGTTGTGTGGTAGAAAAATTAAAGACATAAACCTGGAAGAAACCTGAAACCACAGAGAACCTTGAGAAACCATGTAAAAACAAAGTAAAAGGAGGAACGAAGAAGTGAGGTTTCGATGCATAAGAGCCATTGGATCTTGGAGATCAATGGATGAGAATTGTTTGTGATAAGCGATCGGCATTAAGTTGCATAGAATGGAATCAAGAAATGAAGGACGAAGATCAATTTAAGTATTATCGGAAGAGGAGTCTGGAGGAGTCATCGTAGTCGTCGATGGTACAAGATCTATAGTCATCAGGCATTAAATAGATCGGGAGTTAATACAAGAAGAAAGTCAGGTTTACAAGCGAAATTGAGTTATCTGATGGAGAAAAGATGGTAGGTGGTAATAGAGGGGAGTCACCCAATTCCATTAAGAAATTGACACGTAGCACGTTGGAGGAGAGAGGAAACTGCTTTATTAGGTATGTGATCCTCGTACATGTAGCTCACCCGATATCGTTTTGGAGCCTTGGATCAAATGAGGTTTTGATCTACGGTGCATGATCAATTATTAGTTCTATCGATTGGGTGTAACATCGACCATCAGATTAAAGGTAAGATCTACGGTGGAGGTTGAAGTCGATAATGCTTGGGGAAGAGTGGACCTAAAGAGTTTATGGACATGGTTTAAATTTATTTGTGTTCTGAAGGATGGATGAAGATCACACAACAGCCGTTGATCTGATGGCGTGAAATCAATGTGGAGGAAAGTGAATCAGATAAAGGTAAACATCGATAATTATGCCAAGGCGAAGGGAAGGTGAAAAGGTGTGTTTACATGTGTTTGTGGTGTATTTCTATTATACGAAGGTTATAATAGAAATAAATTCGGTTAATGTATTTGGGGTTAAGTCAAGTGAAACCAAAGTTGGAGATCATGGTATGGGTTTTGGTTATCATGACCGGGATTAATGAATTAAAAGGTAAAAGAGTGGGGTATAGATTAACCAAAGTTTGATTATAAAGTCCTGATGGAAAGGTAATGAAGGTTAAGACTATGGATAGTCAATTAAAACATTTCTGCATGATATTTAGTGAAGGGGCCTTAAACCTAAATTTATGAAGGTTTGACTAGGCAGGGTAATTGAATTCCTAGGGCAAATGAGATTATGCATTTTACATGCATATTGTGGGTAAAGTCAGCTTAGCCCGACGTCACGCGACAACACTTACAAATTTGTGTGTGAGTATGACCGATTTTCATGGAGCGAAGATAACTCATGTACAAAAATATCAACTTTCAAAATTTCCATAATAAGACCGCAAACATGAGAAAGTAATCTGTTGACACTTACGTGTCAACTTCCCCTAGTAGTACACCCCCTTTTTTCGCAAAAGGGATAATTCTTAATCGACATGTCCATGCCATTTCACAGTCATCGTTGACTTGATCAATTTATGTTGTAAACCCAGTCTGCATGTGTGAATTGTAAATAATCTTAGCAGATATGAGTCATGTATGAAAATTGCCTAGGTCGACCTAATTTTCTAGTGATAATCTACGTTCTGGAGGTTCTTTGTCTCACCGATCCATGATCGGCAGAGTTTTCCTTCAGCCTAACCCCAAAGCCGGAATGAATTTTGTCGTTAGAATCTTAGGGGAATCCTAGTGCGTTGATCTACTAGATTGTAGTTGGTCGCAGAACTGGGTGATCTATAAGGGTCTATGTCTAATGGGTTTTCCCCCTTGAGATGTAAAATTGTAAAAGTCATGATGTAAAATCTCTTGAGGGTTAGAAAATGTTTTAATCCCCTTATAAGTCCTAAGTCCTAGGTCCTAGGTGAGAGGATCCAAAAATAAAAAATATTAAGAAATTAAAAAATCAAATAATAGATAAAAATAATAATTAAAATAATAAAAAATAACTAAAAAAAAAAAAAAAATCGATTTGCTTTGATTTTTCAGATTTTTTTTTTGATATATATATTGATGTTTCATTTTTTATGTTCTTTGGACTTAGGTTTGAATATTTTTATTAAGCTTTTGATTTTAGCATTAGATCCTTTAGGCTTAGCTTAATTTGTAAAGGCTCTAGGTTATTTTTTATTTAAGTTTTAAGTTCATTTAAAAAATTAAAAAAAAACAATAAAAGTCCTTTTTAGACTTTAGTTTTAGTTTAAATTTTGATTTCAAGTCTTTTTCATAATCATAAAATTCATAAAAATTATAAAGGTTTTAGAGAATCATCAAAGATTTATAAAAGATATAGAAATTTTCTTATAGTTTCAGTTTTGAATTATTTTAGATTAGATTTAATTTTGTTAAAAGCGAATATTAAAAAAAAAATTGACTAAAAATTTCCTTTTTAGTTCATTTGTTGGATTTAAAGTTTCATTTTCGTTTTAAAAAAAAAAAAAAAAACATAAAAATATTTTGGAAATATTTTGCCAGATTTAGTCTTAGCTCAGGTATTTATCACATATTATCTTTTTTGCTGAGGCTAGAATTTCGATATGGAACTAATGTTTATCATTTTTATGTGATTTAGCATGCTTGAATGATCATTTTGAGGATTAGCTACATGAGTGTGATATCCGGTTAGCATTTAAAATTTCATGGTTGTGTATCAAACTTTATCTTTCAATATTTTAATTTGCTGGAGTATCATTAAGCCGTTAAGAATTTTCTTGCATTTGACAAAAGTTAATCTTCGCTCGAGTTATTTGATGATAAATGATTTTTCTACATGGTTTACATTTCTGCAACATTTGGTAAGTGATCATTTAAACATTAACCCCATAAGGCACTGGTCTATTAACTTGATAAAATCAATTAAGTGTTTGTTCCCCCTTGTGTCTCCCAACCCAACTGGTCTTTAGTTGGTCATCCATTTTCCCATAGGGTCTACCCCCCTTAGCCGCGGGAGATAGGCTTAAACGAAGAGATCGGGGATCAGGGTGACAGCCCCCGATCTGAGTGTTGTCGTGGCAATCTGTACGACAACATTTTTTGGCGCCATTGCCCGGGGATAGAGTTTTTCTGGCCCTGCCGTTTCAACGACATTTATCATTCTTTTATCTTTTGCATATCTCATTTGAGCTGGCAGAGTCAACATTTTTTGGCATCATTCAGATCTTTTCATCACCTTATCTTTTGTCATATCAGCAAGTTCTCTTCATTTCGTTTCTCGTTTGGGTGGCGACTTCATTTTCTTATTTTTCCCAAACAAGAAGCCTCCCTCATATCTGCTTATTGGTTGCTCTTTGGATCCTAGAATTAGATTCATTGTTCAAGTGGTGACTCCACTTCTTTCATCTTCTAATTTTCTTGACCAAAGATCTCTTTCTATCATCCATTTGGTCCCTCATTATTCATCATGGATTATTTGTTTAAACCATGTCATTTTACTGATGATCTCCACGATATTCCGGAAGTGGCCATTTCTAAATTACCTTTGTTCTCAAATGGTGATTCAATGATTTTTAAAAGACATCTAGGCTTGTTTACTCGTGTAATGATCATATATCGTAGACCCCCTCAGTATAATCACGAAGATGTCAAAATGCGTCTTTTTGTCTTTTCTTTAGAGGGTGATGCTTTAAATTGGTTTAATAATTATCCTGAAGATTCTTTCACTTCTTTACAAGACATTGTCAATGCTTTTAAAGATAGATACGGTTATCCAGATAGCTTTCCTTGTGCCCCTAAAAATGTGCAGCATAATGAAAGTAATCTTATAAAAGGTCCAGCGGTGAGTGAAAGATTCCAAGACAATTCTTCGTATCAGAATGTGCAATCCACCTGTATCATTGCAGATCAAATTCATGATAGTGGAAAAGCAGGGATAAATGACAATGAAAAAGAATATCAAAAGAAAATTATACAAGAACTAATGCTGTTGGTAAAAAATATGGAGATAAATCAAACTAATTACACCAATGATGTGAGAACTTTATGCACCCACTTGGAAAACCGTAATCGGGAGATGGAAATCATGTAAAATCAGCATACTAAGGAAATTGAGGCCATGAAGATTAATCATGACACAGAAATTAGTTTTATGGAAAGCAAGTTGTTAGGCTTAGAGGAAAATATGACGACCATGAAAGCTAATCATGATAGGGAAATTAATTCTATGCAAAACAAGTTATTAACTATGGATGAAGAAATGACTATCATGACATTCGATCATAATAATCAGTTGGCTACCATTCAAGCAAATCATAAGGAAGAGATAAACTCTATGCAACATTGCTTGATGACCATAAAGGAAAAAGACGATAAAGTAATAAAAGATATGGAAGCTAATCAGATATGTCTTCAGAAAAAGTTATTAACCATGGAAGAAGATCATGCTAGGGAAACCAGTGCTATGAAAGTTGAACACTCTAGCCAGATAAATTCCATTACAATACAGGTACATAAATTTCAACAACGGATTAAGGATGAAAGAAACCAGGAAACATCAATAGATCAGGAGCCTTCTCATTTGCTGCAACAAGCTCCATCTTATTACGAGGAGGTCATTGGTTCGATTGAAAGGTGGTTAATTGAAGGTGATCCAGATAAAATTAAAAACGATAAAGATGAAGAAAGACATGTCACACATATCTTACATACTTCATCTAACAGCTTTGAAACCGAAAGTTCCACATCATCAGTAATATAGCCTACCAGGAAGAAAAAGCGCAAGAGGAAGAAAATGAGAACAATATTTGATGCATCAGATGGTTGCGAGGAGCTTGATTTTCAGATAGGAAAAAGTCCTACCATATGTAGAATTGGACATGGCACATCCCACAAGCAACCGACAAATTTTCCTGAAGGTAGGCAAATTCTCAATATACACAATATTGAACACATCTGATGCCATGGGGCATCCCCTGTATTTCTAACCTTACTCCTTGCTTTTTTAACATTTTCATTTCTGTTTTAGGATTACATTTACTTTTCATGTTACTAGATAGTTAATAAATGAAGAGCTTGTATCTTTTCTATGCTTAATGTTATATGATGATTTTTGGATGGACAATACTTATGTTTTGTTGTGTGTTGCGTGGATGCAGATTCTGGATTCTCACATTCCTGCAGTGCAGCAATGTGTCCCCAAGTGGAGCCAAATGTTGACCACTACGTGTCAACTTCCCATAGCAGTACACCCCCTTTTTTCGCAAAAGGGATAGTGCTTAATCGACATGTCCATGCCATTTGACAGTCATCATCGACTTGATCAATTTATGCTGTAAACCCAGTCTGCATGTGTGAATTGTAAATAATCTTAGCAGATATGAGTCATGTATGAAAATTGCCTAGGTGGACCTAATTTTCTAGTGATAATCTACGTTTCGGAAGGTTTTTTGTCTCACCGATCCATGATCGGCAGAGTTTTCCTTCAGCCTAACCCCAAAGACGGAATGAATTTTTTTATTAGAATCTTAGGGGAATCCTAGTGCATTGATCTGCTAGATTATAGTTGGTCGTAGATCCGGGTGATCTATGAGGGTCTATGTCAAATGGCTTTTCCCCCTTGAGATGTCAAATTGTAAAAGTCATGATGTAAAATCTCTTGAGGGTTAGAAAATGTTTTAATCCCCTCATAAGTCCTAAGTCCTAGGTCCTAGGTTATTTTTCCAAAGGTTAAGCTCGAGGATCCAAAAATAAAAATTAAAAAAAAAATTATTAAGAAAATAAAAAATCAAATAAAGAAAAAATAATAATTAAAAAAATAAAAAAAGAACTAAAAATTAAAAATTAAAATTAAAAAAAAAAAAAGAAAACGATTTGCTTTAGATTTTAGATTTTTTTTGATATATATATTATGTTTCATTTTATGTCTTTGACTAGCTTGAAAAATTATTATTAAGCTTTTGATTTAGCATAGATCCTTTAGGCTTAGCTTAATTATAAAGGCTCTAGGTATTTTAATTTAAGTTTTAAGTTGATTAAAAAATAAAAAAATAATAAAATCCTTTTAGACTTTCGTTTAGTTTAAATTTTGATTTCAAGTCATTTTTAAAAAATAAAATTCATAAAAATTATAAAGCTTTTAGAAAGTCACAGAAAGATTTATAAAAGATATAGAAATTTTCTTATAGTTTACGTTTTGAATTATTTCAGTTTAGATTTAGTTTTGTTAAAAGCGAATAATAATAAAAAAAATTGACTAAAAATTTCCTTTTTAGTTCATTTGTTGGATTTAAAGTTTCATTTTCGTTTAAAAAAAAATAAAAAAAAATCATAAAAATATTTTGGAAATATTTTGCCAGATTCAGTCTCAGCTCAGGGATTTGTCATGTTTTATCTTTTCTGTTGAGGCTAGAATTTCGATATGGAACTAATGTTTATCATTTTTATGTGATTTAGCATGCTTGAATGATCATTTTGAGGATTAGGTACGTGAATGTGATATCCGGTTAGCATTTAAAATTTCATGGTTATGTATCAAACTTTATCTTTCGAAATTTTAATTTGCTGGAGTATCATTAAGCTGTTAAGCATTTCTTGCATTTGACAAAAGTTAATCTTCGCTCGGGTTATTTGATGATAAATGATTTCTCTACATGGTTTACATTTCTGTAACATTTAGTAAGTAATCATTTAAACATTAACCCCATAAGGCACTGGTCTATTAACTTGATAAAATCAATTTAGTGCTTGTTCCCCCTCGTGTCTCCCAACCCAACTGGTCTTCAGTTGGTCATCCATTTTCCCATAGGGTCTATCCCCCTTAACCGCGAGAGACAGGCTTAAACGGAGAGATCAGAGATCAGGGTGACAGCACCCGGTCTGACCATTGTCGTGGAAATCTGTGCGACAACACAATCAACATGGTAAAATATGATGATTGGTCATACACGCAAATGGTGTAAAAGATGCTACAAGAACTCATGGAATGAACTCGAGTTTTTGGGATAATTAGTGGAAAAAGCAAGGAAGGCTCCAAAATTTCGATGCATGCCAAAATTTTGGAAGGTGTTGCAGTCACTACAACACTTGGTGGCACATTGGTTCAATACCAACTTCTCTGTTTTGGCTCATTTACTGTGCGGGGCCTTGGCCTTTCAGGGAATATTGATCCATTATGCAGGTTGCTTCCACTTAGCCACTTACCCCATGGACAAACAATGTTCACCTTGTACCAACTCAGTCGAACACAACAAAATATTCAGTAAGATCACTGTGTTTCAAAATTGAGAAGGATAATTTGGCTCTCAAGCTTAAGATTTTAAGAGTATAAGTTTTCATATATGGTGTTTGTCTGCTGCTAGCCAGCCTGGATAGTACATCGATAGAGTCACACAGCAACACAAGCATTTCTCCACTACCAGTGAACCTGGTCAGTACCTCGATGGAGTTTCCTACTACACTTCTCTGCGCAGGAAGCCTTTCTCTTATTTTTCCTTTCAAATTTTTTTTTCAAAGATGACTGTGCATAAGAACCTATTTATTTTCGGGTGAAAGAGGGATCCCGACTTATTGGCAGCAGAAGAGGTTTTTCCTTCAGAGAAGCATGTAAGTCCTTTAATTTAGGTTTTTTCGTTTATATTTTCCCCTTCTTCATTTCTACTTGGTGGATAAGCTTGAACAAACTGAGTACAGGCATGGCACTTCCTAGTTT
Organism: Pinus taeda; assembly: GCA_000404065.3. NCBI lineage: Eukaryota > Viridiplantae > Streptophyta > Pinopsida > Pinales > Pinaceae > Pinus > Pinus taeda. The sequence continues at coordinate 86,940 of APFE030281335.1, read as the reverse complement.
GGACATAGGTTCATGGTTTGAGCAGAGCTTCCCTTACAAACAGATAATATTTTCTGTGTAGAATTCGTCAGCCAAAAGTTACAACCAAGCACAAAGAAGAAAGACACATGACTGGCCAAGCATTCCAGTCTACAAGACTAATGAAATTCAACCACATACTTATTCAGAAGATAGAAAACAGTGCAGGACAACACTTATTTACAAAACAAAATGACAAGACATCAAAACAAAGTAAAGGAAAATGAAGCATTGACAACAAAGCAAAAAAACATAACAAGCAATAAACGTATTATGTACACAGTGAGGGGCACGACCCCAGATCATTGAAAATAACATTTTAAATCTTGGGCATTGAGAGGAAGGTTGTCAATCCTCTCATCAAGTGATTGTAAATGATATGTGTGTTGGCCAAGTTTTTCATGGACCGTGAATGAACCAATCCATAGGGACTCAAACTTCGTCTGTTTTCGTTTGTCTTCATGGGGTTTATCCCACTTCAATACTAAGTCAGCCACAACAAAGTCAGTGTTCCCTGGAAACTTTCTATCGAATCATCTCTTGATATGGTTCAGGTGGAGTGATTTTTTAATTTTTTTCTTTCATCCGTTCTTCCTATAACTTATGTAATGTGTCCATCCTTTGTTGAAACAATAGACATGACTTGCCTTAGGATTCTTGGGATAACTGGAGAGCAGACGAGTATATATTTGGTGGGAGGATGGCTTATTTTTCATATACGAGGAAGTATAGAGATGTGTTCAAAGAGGGTTTGGGTGTAACTCGATCAGCCCAAAGAGCATTCACCAAATCGGAATGCAAGTTTCGTTGTTTAGAGTAAATGGTATTTTTTATGATGTGGATAATATTTTTGTTCGTAGATTCAACAAGAACATTTCCCTGAGCATAGTAGTTACCTTAATGCTTTAGAACAATACCATATTACAATGAAAAATAATAAAGTTTCGACGAATAAAAGTAAGTTGTGTTGTAAAGAAAAAGGTGATACAAGAATGCGAAACCTCGAAATGGTTTTCTTGTTAAGGAAGTTGATGACTTCTTGGTCATTCACTTGTTGAGCAGAACTACTTATGTCCACTATGTGAAGTAATATGTAGTAGTTAGGATGTAGTAGTGTTCCTTTGATGAATGTGGGAAAATCTCCCCAATGATGTCTGAGCCCCACTGTTGGAATGGTTCATCGACTGCGATAGGTTGTAGTGGGGTTGCTGACACTCGAGTTCTGTTAATGCATCGCTGACAGACCCTACACTTGTGGGCATAAGCATCTGCATATTTGAACAATGTGGGCCAATAGAAACCATCTCTCATGACTTTCTGCATTGTTGTCTTAACCACGAAGTGACCTCCAACTAATCCATCATGTAGATCAGATAACACTCTCTTTGAATCTTATGCTTCCAGGCACGTCAGTAAAATTCCATTGTGGTGCTTTCTGTAAGGCACTCCGTGCATGAACTCATAAGATAAGGCTTTCAGTGAGTGCCCTCTTCTGACACATTGAAAAGTGAGAGGACATGGTTCCATGCTCAAGGTACTGGTGGAATTATTCATACCAAGAGTTACCATGCAAAGTGGGTGGTGCTCACTCCCAACCAACGAGCTCTTCTTCTTCCTCTTTCACGCGAACTGCTTCCACTGCAAGTCTATAGAGACCGTGACCCTTGATGGTGTGAATTGGCTTGATATCAAGATCATACTCTTGTAGTCCTATCATCTAGTTCACTAGCCTTTCACCTAGCTCTTGTTGAACAAGCAGTGATCTGACTACTGGGTGCGGTGCAAAGACTATGCAATGATTTTTTAGCAAGTAGGGTCTGAAACATTTCACTGCCTTATATAATACATATTCCTACTTATGCAATGCGGGATAGTTGATCTCGTGTCTCTGCAATATCAGGCTCATGAAGGAGATGTGAAGTTAGTTGTTGAGCTCGTCCTTTTGAGTGAGCACTGTAGTGAGTGAATTGTCGAAAGCGAATGTGTAAAGAAAGAATTTTTTGTTGAAATCTGGGTTGTATAGCGTAGGCGCTTCTACAATTACTTGCTTAATACAGGAAAATGCATCGTTTTCCTTCTTCTCCCAGCTGTAAGTTTCATCCTTCTTTATCATGTCTTGTATGAGTTGACAATCTACGTATAGTTTGAGATGAACTTCCAGAGGAAGTTGACCTTCCCCAAGAAGGACTGCAAGGATTTCTTGTTTAGGGGATGAGCAATCTATGTGATGGTCTGGACTTTGTCTAGATCTACTTGATCCTACTCTTGGAAATGATGTGCCCAAGGAGGTTCCCCTCAAACAGTGCAAAGACACACGACATGGGATTCAAGAATATCCCATACTTGAAACATCGATCAAAGATCTTCTTGAGATGGTGCAGGTGATCTTATCATTTTCTAGAAAAAAATGTTACGCCATCAAGGTAGACCACCATGCTAGGTTCGATGAACCCATGGAAGGTGATGTCCATAGCTTGTTGAAAATTTATGCATGCATTTACTAGCCCAAATGGCATTCTTCGATAAGTGAACGTACCCCCCTTGGTACAAAAAGACATTTTTAGTCTATCAGGTTCTGCTACCAGAACTTGATTATATCCTGAAAACCGTCTAGTAGGGAAAGCATTTCCACTCTAGATATTGTCTACAAGATGTGCTCCATGGACGACACATGGTAATTGTCTTTTTCCGAGGCACGATTCAGATTTAGGAAATCAAATCACAAGCAGATCTCCCCGAAATTCTTTTTGATAAGGACTATGTTTGAAACCCATGTAGAATGACGAACCTTGTAAATCGTCTGAGCATCCAATAGGTTAGTCAACTCTTTCTCAATGAGGGGCCCTAGTGATGGATGTACTTTCCTAAGCTTCTACTGAAATGGTTTGGCCCCTTCCTTGATTGGGATGATGTGTTAGATTATTTACATGTCATATGTTTTTAGATCATCGTACATCCACACGAATACATCATGGTACTGTATGAATAGGTAGACAAAGTCTTACTGCTCTTCTATCATGTAACAATTACCGAGATTCATGAACCTCAGATCTTTGTCTATTCCCAAATTAATATGTTCATGCATCAGTGTAGAATTGTGGGTTTTAGTGTTCTTGGGTCCCTCAAAGCAGTTATGCAAGTCATATAACTTCTTGAATGAAACCACACCCTTAGGGATGAGGTTTCCTTTACTATCATTAGTTGTGTCTTGTAGAGAATTCTCATGCACGTCTTCATCTATCACTACATCCTTGAACATGCCAGCATTGGCCATGAAATGCAATATATGTTCATCATCATAGAAAACACATGAATTAGTGATGTTGTTAGGGATAGATGGCTTATACACGATTTCAACATAACACCTATCCTTAAGTGGTGTCATCCTAGCAGCTGCGTTTTCCAAGGCATCTACAGCTGCATTACACATTCTTAGCAAAAATATGATATTGAAAGCCTGGAAGTTAGAGATAAGTTGTCATACCTCTTCTTGGTAATTTTTAAGACAAGGTGAAACACAATGTATGGTGTTACGTACATGACTATCATGATTTATGAAATACCTACCACTTTCAGGATAGCAACGTTGAGGTTGATGGATTTTTGTAAGCCCAAACTGAGTGCTTCATATTCGATAGTATTGTTCATGCAATCAAACTCCAAGTGGCTTGAGACTAAGTGTTTCCTTTGCCTTAGGTCTATCAAAACACATATGACTCCAGAGCCATCCTTTTTTTTGGATTTGTTGAAATACAAGGTCCACATGTCATTTGTACAAGGACCGCTTGAAACGCTAGTACTACTAATACTACTAGTACTATTTCTACAATGTACTATACACGTTTCACTTCTCTTAGTTGGGAAAGGAAGGAGACCCAACTATGTGTTTGGCATGGTGGGGATTGACTATCTAAGATAGTACCCCAACAACATTTCCAGAAAGCAATTGTCCAACATAAGTTTTGCCAAAGAAAACAATTCATTTTGACCATCCAAGGGAGTAATGGTATGTTTCATATATCACTCTAACAACACCCAGATCTGGTTATTTTTGCCCGTGTGCGGAAGCCATAAGTGTGACTATTCTATAACATAGTACCCTTGCAACTTTTTGGATGTGTCTTTTCTAAGTAATAAACCATATGTTTCCGAGAAGTCCACAATTAGAACATTAATGCACTGATGAACTCGTCCATCAAATGATCACATCGTAAAATTCACCATTGGCTTCCACACATGTTCGGTCAAGTTGGATGATCTGCGCAGTTGTATTACTCCTTTGCACATTGATCTATTTAACAATAGAGAGTGGCATGAGATTGACTGACACACCATAATCAACCAAATAATTGTGGACATTGAGGCTGAATATTTGAACTGATCACAAAAATGGTGGGCAGAACAAGTTCACTTGTTCCATGCAAAGCACATTGAGAAGAGATGTGAGTGATCTGGGAGACTTGCTTGGTCCCTTGCTGGAAGAGGCAACACTATCTGTGGAGGTTTTCTACAATGTGCGCAAAAGAGTATCCTATTGACCCGTGATATTGGGTAACTCATAAAGAGAGATGTCTGCACAAGTCTTTTTCATATCTTCAACAATGTTGTAATCCAGAGCCACAGGGGCTTCACTCAATGAACCTCTAGCATATCACGTACTTTCATGGCATATTAAACAGTAGCCCTATTTTGACTACATATTGGAAAATACCTGTAACAATCACAATATTTAACCCCCTGCCAATACAAACCCAATATGCCTTCCCAATTTAACAAACCCCTACTTCTACTAGATATTGTGGGTATCCATTTTTTCATTAACATTTTTTATACCCCTTTATATTTTTTCATTGACTTTGAGCTCCATTTTTTATACCGACCAATATAAAAACCCTTTATCCCCTATATATCCCCCAATATATTATGCCTTTTTTTCCTCAATATATATCCCCTAATATGAACCCACGTGGTATGGTATTGCACCCCTGGGGAAGCCCCCGTGTCTAGAGCAGGGAAACTCACCTAGTTGTCTGGAGGTAGACTTGTGTTTGTGTTGGCCAATGGGCTACTTTTATCTTTATGGATGTCTTCCCGGACTTGCCTTGTATTTTCTATGTTGAGATGACTGGCGGATCCACTATTCTGAGCAAATGTTGTCTGAATTTTTCTCACAGTATCGATTGTTTTACTTTTGTGTTGGATGTTCACTTAGAGGCTCCTTCTCAGTGGTTATCTTCTGGGAAATGTTAAGACATTGATACATGTTTATAACATGCCCAACACTTAGGGCTTCATGAGATGCAACAACTTCCTCTTCATATTCATCCTCAGGATGAACCTTCTCACTGGCTTTAAAATTATCAATCAACCTTGTAGCCATGGTGCTCATCACTCAGTTCCATTCTAGATAAATCTTTTCTAAATGTCGGTCCTCGTGGACTATGAAAAATTGATCCATTGCAATCTCATCTAGGTCGATCACAATGTTAGAGCTCTGCACAGATTTAGCTGTGTAGCTACTAGTGTTGCCTGATGTTACATTCATCTTCTATGCAAATCTAGGAGGTCTGCTACTCATAGCTATCTCGGTCGTTTGTTGTTTGAGTTTGGACACTTCGGTTGTCAAGGAATTGATGAGATGAGTAAGGTTCTCAATTTCACTTGCCCATGTCTTTGGAGTCCTTAGTTGGTTCGTCATCTACAATGACTCCAATAGTATGCAGGTCTTTCTCCACATCAATTGTCTCTTGGAAACTTTACAAAAGTTTGGTTTCGTCGCATACTTGATGAACTGCACAATGTTGGTCAGAAGTGCGAACATGTAGTAGTCAACTGTGATGGAGTCATCAGGTTTTTTGTCTATAGTGAACCTGTTCAACTTACGATTAAACCTTTGGTTAAAATATTTCACTTTCTTTTTCTACTTCATCTTGAGACTACCGAATTCTTTTAACAACATGGCGGCCGTTTTTTCCTCAACAAACTTCTCAAGGAAAATTCTTGAGAACACCCCCTAGTTCTGAATGGAGTTGATAGGAAGGATATGGTACAATACAGTTGCTCTGCCATCAAAGGTATATTGAAATAATATACATGCAACATCGTCAAAACGTACCTCAAGTGTCTGCAGATGTAGGTAGAATGTGTCTAGATGATCTTCGACCTTCACTTGTTTGTTAGGGTCATAGTTTGTTAAACAATTCTTTGTGTGTCTTGGCATCGTGTGCAAGACACTCACAGGTGTCAGTGGGCCCTATGTCATTTATTCCAGATTTTTATTAACCATATCATTCTCTTCTTCATCCTCCTCTTTTTCTGAATCTAATGGTTCAACCTCTCAATCTGTTGGTTCATCTCCACTTCTGCTTCCTTCACTGCCTTCCCCTCCATTGCCTCCACCAAAGACTGAGACCAAGAGTAAGTTGTTATCTTCTTCTCCTTCTAAGAAAGCAAGAGGTTCCTCTTCGTTCTCAACAACATTTTCCAGCTTCTTCAAGATTGGCAAGGATTACTTCGCCAACATACGGGACTACCACTCCCATGGGTGTAGTTTTTTTCTTCCTCTGTGAAGAGGGAAGAGTGTGTAATCCTGAAATCAATCCAATAGCTTTAGCAAACTGAATGGTGATGGGATAGACATCACAGATGTGAGAATATGAAATTTATTGTTTAGGTCTAAGAGGTGGGGAGTAATCAACTTCAAAATTGCATGTGGGAGGGAGGGAGTTCATGTTACAACCTTGACAAGATGCTATATAAGTGGGGTTGAGTGTACATTCAACCATAAACTATTGGCAGCACTCCTAGCACCAGAAATGTTGATGGTGTTAGACCCACCAACACTTAGGGGCTCTCCATAGTATGAAGTCCCGACTAGACCTTACATTGTCTGGTGTAAGATTCCCATCTAGCATGATGGCCTGGTTGCCATTATCTTAAAGATTTTCCTTATCTATTGTTGTTTAGCACATGAGAGTGATATTCTTGTAACTTCAAGAAAGCGAGGTGAGTATGTCTGGTGAGTGCATAATGTAACTTTGCATCTAGGTTATCTTATTCTAAGGGAGAGGGTAAAAGTGAGCCTCTAGATGAGAGGTAGTAGTACCACCTAGGGAGAGACACACATGAAAATAACAAGGTCCTATCTAGTATCCAGCAGAATATTCCATAGTGCATGCGATAGTCATTAAAACCAAAATGCAAGGAAACACATGTACACTGTCTAGCGGAGTAGTCCACACAGGGGTAACGGTCGTTATAACCAAGAAAAGAAGAATGGTATGTCTAATGTCCTACATAGTAGTCCACATGAACGAGGCAACGATGATAAAAAATACAACACATGTTCAAAAGTGTAAGCACTAAAATAACCAAAGTAGTTCAACTATCTTAGTAGAGGTTAAGAAAACATGCATTACAAATGTGTAAAGAATAGTCTTACAAATGGGTACAAAAAATGCGTGAAAATGTGTTGGTCTAAGGTAGGCTTCTAAATTAAGGAAAAGTTCCAGACACATATGTACACCATACATCCCTAGCCCCGGTAGTGGGACATTGGAGCCACTCCTCGCTCCTCAAAGAACATACCACAAACTCTCAAGGCTATGTGGCAGTAGCCAAGGTGAAAAGTCCTTTGCTCATAAAATGAGGGGGTATATATAGCCAAGGGTGATGCTTGACCCTTATGACTCTCAAACTTCCCTCATGACTGTTTAACTTCCTATGAATTTTCAACTGACATGACTTGTTAACTTCATATATGCGTCTCTTGGACTTTCACATTACATTCCATTTTATTACAACAAGTATGGCCCATAGTAGTGATGTGGTCGAGAAAACTCATGACACAATTTGACATGACACTACTAACATGTACTAGCTCATTCTGGTGTCCATGTCAAGCTTCTATGTTGCTAATTCATGGATGTGCTCTTGGTGTGTTGAGTCTTCACCTTCGCATGGCAAAGCATTGCAAGGTCTTTGATGGTATTGGTCTTTGCTTTATGGTTCAGTGCATGTATCCCTTTCACTTGCTACTTGATGTGCTTTGTACATTCATTCAACTACGAGAAATTCTTTTGGCATGCACTCCTTCTTCATCTTGTTCGTCATCATCCCATGGTCCATCAATGTACCTATGTTTGCAATTCAGTGATGACCAGATGACATCAAATCAAAAAATATCCTAGTCTAGAATGATGCATTACTTTTGGTTTTGGGTTCAGGTGACAAGGAGGGAGGACAAGACATTGAAACTACACAAAGAACAACTCAAGTAAGCATGAGGGGCTGCAGAGTACTATCAAGAAAAACTCCATAAAGGTAATTGGGAGGAAAAATTGTACAATCAAGGACAATAGTGACAGCTGCAAGGTGGAACCCAACTAGGTAGAATGACATAATTACCAGGAGGAAGACAAGGTAGGGTGTCGGGGGGAATTATTGTATAGTTCTGCATAATTTTTAGGATGAATATTGAGTGGCTCACTCGAGTTCCAATTGGGGATTTGTGTAATTTCTCAGACAGAGATAGAGCAGGGCAGGAAGGGGCACTAACAGGAAATTTTATGCAATTTTCCAGAGCAAGGCATGTTGGTCTATGGCGAGCTAGTGGTCATAACTGTTCATTTATGAGAGACAATGCGAGACAAGCAACACTGCATAGTTTCTGAAAATAGTGTAGAGTGGGGCTGCAAAAAGCATATCAGTCATAACTGCTCAATTTTAAGGAGAAGAGTAGAGTAAGCCAACAGGAGGCCTGACTCAGCATGATTGCGTAGTTTCTACATGCAAGAAATGCATCATGTTTGCACAACTCTAGAGAGCAGTGCAGCCCCAAGTCACAATGCAGTGCAAATTTCTGGTTGACGAGAGGGAGACTTGATAACTGATCTTGCGAGAAGTGAAAATTGGATTGGTATTCGAGAAAACTTATGCCCAATTTTAGGAGACATACAACTGGCCCACTTCTAGGATTGCGTAGTGTAGTTGTGCGAAAGGACAACCTCAAACACTATGCAATTTTGGTCAGCACGGGAGGGTTGCTGAGAGCTTAGACTACACAGTGTAACTCAATTGAGTATCACTTGAAGGGGTTTGTCTAGTGGAAATATTTTTAAGGAAAATTGCTAAGTATGAGAGCAGGTGAACTCGTATAGATGTGACATTGTGATAAGACACTTAGCATGACTTGATGACGGGACACCAAAAACCAACAAGACAAATGGGTGTTCAGTGAGACTCTCTTAAGGTTGAGAGTGACAACTGTGACACTTGAGATATACCTTTGAATGATTGTGACAACACTTGCATAACATCACTTATAACTTTGTTTGTGAGTGCGACTGACGTTCACTGAGTGAAGACAACTCATGCACACAAAGATCAACCTTCAAAATTTCTAGAACAAGACTAAAAGCATGACAAAGAAATCAACATGCCAAAAGATGACTATTGGTTAGACAAGCAAAGGGTGTAAAAGAATCTACAAGAGGTTAGGGAATGAGCTCAAGTGTTTGGAACCATTAGTGAGGAAACCAAGGAAGGCTTTGAAATTTGGATGCACACCAAAATTGTGGAGGGTGTTGCAACTGCTAGAACAAGATCTCACTACTTACATTATCAAACCACTCATGTGGTACCCTAGTCCAATCGACTCATATGCCCCAAAATTCAGATATTTAACTCTATCACAAGATGTTGATCGTAGAGAGCCACTTTCATGGGGCAAAAATTGTGGATATTTAACTACTTATTGAAAAAAAAACATTTTATGTGGCTCATACTACAAAACAAAGCTTTGACATGGGACAATATCCAGACAAGGTCCTTACATTATCCAACTACATGTTCTCTATGTTGCAATGAAGTGGATATAGTTTCTCACCTCTTCATATGCTACTCTTGTGCAAGAAGAGATTTCATAGATCTATATAGTTAGGAAAACATCTAGTTTCCATGGGAAGGGGAAATTGTGATCACTACTTAAAACATTGGGCATCAAAAATAGAAATGGCCCACAAAAAAGCTCTTCACCTTGTTGTTTGTTAGGGACTTTGGCTAGAAATAAATGTAATTCTATTTGGAAGAAAATAATCAACCTCTATCATGGTGGAAATTAATACTCTAGCCACATTAGGCTCCTATATCAAATCCACATCCACAACAACCTTAAAGCATTACATTCACTTAGAAATTTTAAAAGACCTACCCTAGGAACTTTTTAATGGAGCTACTCAAGGAAATCTAAGAATTTGGGTTAATGAGGGCACACTTTGTTAGTTCTTCTTTATCTCAAGAGGTACTTATACATTAGTAGTTCCTAGCATATATAAGTGATCAAGCATATTTTACTCTTTAGGCACTTTACATTATAAAGTTCAGAGTGTACCTATTTTAATTAATGGCTAAAAAGTGATTTTTAATAAAGTGAGTGTGACTTTATAAAGTTGGGTCACCTAGGTGATTTAAGTGGCCCTAATATGAAAGTAAGTCATAAATGTTTATCTTGAGATGGCTATATTAAATCTCAGATATTGAGATCTAGGGCTATGGGATTTTATTCATTGATGAGAAATAAAAGGGGAAAGGCAGAGTGGAGGGGCACACTCTTCTTCATGATATTTGGAGGAGAAGAGAAATAGATCCAATAGAAAAGTTTAGCAAGAGTAAGAGTATTAGGGAAATTGGGAAAACAAGGAGGGAACACAATCATGGGAAAAAGAAGGGAATGATTTTCTGGGATGAATTTGGAGGGAGTGGACAAGCACATAATTTGAGGCAAAGGAAAAGGAGTTTTCTAAGTTGTAGATCAATGGAAGCTTCAAGGGACCTAGTGCAAGGGGGAAATTTATGGAGTTAAGGAATGAATTTTAAGGAGCTTGAGTCATAAAATTCTAGACAGATTTGGGCATGAAAAATGAGGCTTTTATTGCACAAATTTCAAGGTAGGTTTAGCAACATTTTTTGCAGGTCGTACAAAAACAAGTCTTGTTTGTATAACAAGAGAATCTGTTTAGGATTCGTAGGAATAAATTCAAGGATTGTTTAGCCTAATTTACAAGATAACTATAGCTTTGTATTGGTGGAAATTTCACCTGTTATAAACTTAGATTTTTTTTTTTGTAAGCTCAATATTAAATTCGTCTTCTCACTTCTTTTCCTTTCATGGTTTTTCGAGCGCATTTCCCAAAAATTCTATGTCAAATGTGTGATGCTTTTTATTGCTACTGCTAAATATTAGATATTAAACATTTGTAGTTTTTCTCATAAAAATCATATCGTGTGTTTTTAAGCTTACATGAAGTATTTGGGATATCTTTTATTGGAAACAAAAATCAAACTTTGACCAAGTGCTTGAAAAATTTCGTAGAACAAAAAATCATATTGTAGGTGGTTTTTAAATATGGCATGAGAGTTGGCACTCTCAGGAATAGTTAACATGTTTCGACATAGTAGAAAAAGAGAAGCAAAATGTTCCTGTTGGTTAGTTGGGCATGTTAATGAAAATGGTTGAGGGTGGAGGATGTTGGAATCACTATTTTCGTTACAACAAAACTTGGAGGTCTTAGTAAATGGACACATCACCAGAGTTAACAGATCCATGAGAGGTGATTAAGCACATGTTTTGAAACATGCAGGGAGTGTTTGTTTATCCAATTTCCAACAATCTCCCCCCTCCCCTCCCCTAATGTGAGCCAAGTGTGATTCTAACTCGATAGCTTTGTCTCTAATACCACTTGTTGGAATCACAATTGCCGTTACACAAAAACTCATTGGTGTTAGTAAACATACACATTGCGAGAGATAATGGAAGTGAATAATCAACCTCTATCATGGTGGAAATTAATAGTCTAGCCACATTAGGCTCATATATCGAATCCACGTCTACAACAACTTCAAAGGATTACGTTCACTTAGAAATTTTAAAAGACCTACCCTAGGAATGTTTTAATGGAGCTACTCAAGGAAATCTAAGAATTTGGGTTAATGAGGGCATACTTCGTTAGTTTTTTTTAATCTCAAAGGTTACTTACACGTTATTAGTTCCTAGCATACATAAGTGATCAAGCATATTTCACCCTTTAGGCACTTTACTTTATAAAGTTCAGAAGTGTACATATTTTAATTAATGGCTAAAAAGTGATTTTTAATAAAGTGAGTGTGACTTTATAAAGTTGGGTCACCTAGGTGATTGAAGTTGCTATAATGTGAAAGTAAGTCATAAATGTTGATCTTGAGATGGCTATATTAAATCTCAGATATTGAGATCTAGGGCTAGGGATTTTATTCATTAATAAGAAATAAAAGGAGAAAGGGAGAGTGGAGGGGCACACTATTCTTCATGATATTTGGAAGAGAGGAGACATAGATGCAAGAGAGAAGTTTAGCAAGAGTAAGAGTATTATAGAAATTGGGACAACAAAGCGGGAATACAATCATAGGCAGAAGAAGGCAATGATTTTTCTAGGATGAATTTTGGGGCAGTGGGCAAGCACATAATTCGAGGCAAAGGAAAAGGTGTTTTCTAAGTTGTAGATGAATGCAAGCTTCAAGGGACCTAGTGCGAGGGGTAAATTTATGGAGCTAGGGAACGAACTTTAACGAGCTTGATGCATAAAATTTTGGGCAGATTTGGGCATGAAAAATGAGGATTTTATTGCACAAATTTCAAGGTAGGTTTAGCCACATTTATTGCAGGTCGTACAAAAACAAGTCTTGTTCGTATAACACAAAAATATAGTTAGGCTTAGTAGCAATAAATTCAAGGATTTTTTGGCATGATTTACAAGATAACTATAGCTTTGTATTGGTGGAAATTTCACCTGTTGTAAACTTAGGAATTTTGTTTGTGAGCTCAACATTAAATTTCTCTTAATTACTTTCCTTTCATGGCTTTTCGAGTGGCATTTCCCAAAAATTCTATGTCAAATGTGTGATGCTTACTTTTTATTGCTACTGCTAAAGATTAGATATTAAACATTTGTATTTTTTCTCATAAAAATCATATTGTGTGTTTTCAAGCTTAAATGAAGTATTTAGGAAAAAATTTATTGGAGACAAAAATCAAACTTTGACCAATTGCTTGAAAAAATTCCTACGACGGAAAATTATGTTGTAGGTGGTTTTTAAATATGGTATGAGAGTTGGCACTCTGAGGAATACTTAACATGTTTTGACATAGTAGAAAAAGAGAAGCGAAATGTTCGTGTTGGTCAGTTGGGCATGTTAATGGAAAATGTTTGAGGGTGGAGGATGTTGGAATCACTATTTTCGCTACACCAAAACTTGGAGGTCTTAGTAAATGGACGCATCGACAGAGTTAACAGATCCATGAGAGGCGATTAAGCACATGTTTTGAAACATGCGTGGAGTGTTGGTTTATCCAATGTCCAACAATCTCACCCACCCCCCCCCCCCCCCAATGTGAGGCAAGTGTGATTCTAAATCGATACCTTTGGCTATGATACCACTTGTTGGAATCACAATTGTCATTACACCAAAACTCGTAGGTGTTAGTAAACATACACATTGCAAGAGATAATGGATCCATGAGAGGCAGTTAAGATCATGTTGTGAAACACATGGGGATCACTAGTTTATCAATGTCCAATAGAGAATAAGATGAACGGGGTAGATAATTTTAGCCCATGGAAGGAGAGGTCTTATTTTTGCTTCATGAGTTCGAGCTATGGGACATTGTTGAGAATATAATGGAAATGCCCACTGAGCCAATACAATTGGCTAATTTTAACAAAAAGAACGTTCAGATGAAGAGGGTTCTTCTAGATCCTGTTTAATACCACCTTCTTCCTCATGTTTAAGGGAAGACTTATGCCATTGAGATGTGGGCAGCCTTGATTAAAATTTTCTACTGCACTAATGAAAATAGGATGATGGTGTTGCATGAAAGTCTAAGACAAACAAAGATGACTAAAATTGATGCTGTATCCTCATACCTCACCGAGGTCACTCAAGTAAGAGATGAGTCATGTGAGAAACCATCTGAAATGAGTAGCTGATTAGATTAGCCATGAGTGGTTTTTCCAAGGAGTCAGATCCCTTCATTGTTGGGATAGTGGTCCATGAGCATCTTCGAGACTGCGGAAGAATGTGGGATGATTTCCATCAAGAGGAGATAAGGCATAATTCAAAGAGTGATGGAGGAGAAGAGGAGAATGTGTCTCTTACTGTTAAGGGAAAAAGGAAAAAAACTACAACAAGCCTTCAAGAAATATATGAAAATTTGGAGGAATTGTAAAGGATTATGATCTTGAACTATATCTATACGTAACAAGGAATGTGAGTAAGATAATCATTACTCTTGTGAGAGAGATTTTTTGTTAATATGATAGGGGAGCATACATGAGCCCTCTAGTAGCTACAAAATTTTGTACCAAAATTTTGTTCTAAACAATATCACTTACACTCTCTTTATAGTAAAACAATCTAACATAGGTCAATGGATAAAAGAATGCTAACAACATACAACAAAGTAGCTTTTTTGTTTATTTTATGTATATAGAATGTACAAATCTAAATATATGCGGAAAATATATACATATATATATATATATATATTATATATATATATATATATAAAATTATTTTTATATACACACCACATTACACCACATATAACAATTTCATAACTATCATAAATTTTTCAAGAAATACTCAAACTAAAATCTTTTTATTTAAATAAAAGAAATACATATTAGTGGATTTAATCCATTTTAGCCTAGAATAATCATATCATATCTATATATCTATATTATATATATATATATATATATATAATTATAATGTTTTACTTGGCTAAGAGTTTTTTCCTTGGAGGTAAGAAGACGTGTTAACTGCCCAAGACCGAGAGACATACGGAAGAAGTGAATACTAGTTGGTTATTCTAGGTGGTGTGATTTTCCTTGAATAAGGGTGATAAGTCACTCCGCATTCAAGGTTAGCAGTCATAAAATCCTCCCTACTAGTATGACAACAAATATGACAATTATATTTTGAATAAAATTATAATCATCACTATTGGAAACAAGTCATCTCATTTGATTTCCTATTATTCAGACATATACTTGGACAACTAACCACTAAGGTAGAGAGTGTCCAAAATAAATGCATGTAGGACTTTTGTGATCTCTGATTTCATTGACAGGGTGAAGCATGCCCAAATTGTCATCCACTTATAACCACTAATCTTGAAAATTTGTTTTCAGATTGTCACGCAGGTGCACTGTTACCAAGCCTTTTCGGATGTTGACGATTTATGTTTTGTATTGTCATATACAGCATTTTTGCAGATACAATCAATCAAAAGCACAGCGCAAAAATGTTTTTATGGCCAAGCATGTATTTGAAGTTTTGTCTTGATACCAAAAGATTCTGAACAGCATCTGAAAATATGAAAAGTGTATATGCACTCTTATAAAATTTCTTATGGAAAAATGATCACATCGATGGGAACCATATGATAAAATATGATAAAATAAGGTTGGTTAATGTGTTAAGATGGATGGATACCAAAATAAATGATTTTTTTTTAAAGGGATACATGTAATAGCTCAGAATTTACAGCTTTATCGGTGATTATGGTAGTACGTGCATTTGCGCAATCTATTCGCGATATAGTAATAATGGCCATAACAATGTTAAGAGACACTGTTACTTCAAATTAAATGAAAAAAGAGAAATGAATTCGAATATTTAAAATATAGGCGTCTCTAACAGTGCTAATATCGACCAGCTTTTATAATTTGATTACTTCAACAACTATCAATTACAGCTTATAATGCAACACAAACATAGAACGACAGCAATACTACGCTGACCGAGGTGGGAAATATATGAGCGATGAGACGTGGGAAATATATGCGTCAGAGCATAAGGATTCATGGGTTTGGTTGGGAAGGTAGTTATTGTTTGAGTTGTTTTTAATGTGATTTTTTGGAAATTTTTATGGTCGATTTTTTCTATTTAATTTTTTTTAAAATCTGTAAAAATTTCTTGAAATCACAAATTTGATGGATAATTTTGTACAATCTAAATACGTATTTAAAGATCACTTCCCTCACTCGAACCTTTCCCTGACCCGATAAAGCACTCGTTAGATTGATAAGTGACCATCGATCCTCACTCGAACCTTTCCCTCACCCGATAAAGCACTCGTTAGATTGACAAGTGACCATCGATCCTTGGCCTAGGGGTGGTTTCTAGAAAGCTGTATGGGCGAGTCAGTCTTGGGTGGTCCCCGTACTCGGCCGGAGTAAGTTAGTAGATTCGTGCTGGTTATTCGGGGTAATGAGCAGCCGCGGATTGACTCTTACATATCTATTTTTTCTCTTTATTGGAAGAAATAGCATATTGACTGACCACGAGTAAAAGGTGGTCAAATAAAAGTAGCGATATAACGTGCTAGAGAGTTTATTGGTACGAGTTTCGAAATTTGTAAGATGTGAATTTATATATACAATAAAAATTAATTTAAATAATACAAATCAAAATTTCATCTCAATTTTTTCCACTAAATTCCAACAATCGAAAATTCAAAAAATCACACTCTAATATATAATGAGTTTCAAACTACACCACCTGCATAGAAAATACATATAAAAAATATTATCTCGCTGGTTGGTTGTGTCATTGCTTATACTTTTCACTGCCACAGAAACAGTTTGAATTAGATATATATCGCTGAGTGCTACATCATCCATGCAATGCACAAATATGAGGCCTGCCATGCATGAATGTTAATTTTTTTTAATGAGTTGATATTTTTAAATAATGACATTATATTTAATGTTAATAATATTCGCTTTATATTTTCCTCCGATAGCTTACTCAAGTTTTGACGTTTGTGGCCCCCAATAAAGTGGACACTTTATATTTCCTCTATTGATTGAACATCTTCCGCGTAAGTGGTGGAAGATCACTGAATTCTGGCTCTGCATGTGCAACCACGGAGCATGGATGAGCAATGTGACAACTTTGGCCTTAAATTTAATACAAGATAGAAAAATAATATATAATGTAATGGACGGTTGGCTTCAACTTCGGTGTCATATTATATATATAGTTGATTCTTAATAGCAATTAACCTATATAATTTGGTTTTTTATAATTATGATGAGTACAAGCATATTAAATCAAGTGGTTGACCGATGGCATTATTTATATCTTCTAATGATGTTGAGAAATATATGGAAAGTAGAAAATGATGATAAATGTAATTGGATTAGTGGTATGAAGAGGATTAATAGGCCATTGTTTACAGTTAAATTTATTCGATTTATGGTTGAAGAAGTTTTATTATGGTCAAAGTATAGTTATCTATAAATCAATATGGTTGTTCAAATTTAACCATAATTGACTATGATAGAATATGATTGACTATGGTTATTATGGTTCTTCATATTTAATTATGGTTGATGATGCAATGGAAAATGTTTGTTAGGTTTTTCTTTCTATTTATTCCCTTGGGTGCTTAAATCTTCTAAGGTTCGCCCACAACTCGTGGGTTATTTCCTAGACCAAAGTCTGACTCGTTAACATGACTTAACCCTTGGTCGAGGACTACTTCAAACACCTAGTCAGCTAGTTAACTACACCATTTATTTATGTGGGCCCAGTGTTCGACAACCTCCATCAACTCTACAAATCAACGATCGATGTGAATTGTCGGGAGGGGGGTTGCCGGGTGAGGGAAGGGAGAGGGGATGGGAAGAGGGAGGTGGGCTTCCCCCCTGACTTCACTAGGGAGGGGGGATTACACCCTTAGAGTTCGGATGGGATTGTTCAAAACGAGTTCATTCCAAACATTCTCACTTCACCCAAGCTTCCCTTGGCCTTTCGATCTATGCCAATTATCCTTGACCTCCATCCTCGCAGTTTCGAACTCTTACATTTATGAGTGTAATCACCAATCTCTTTTTATTTTTTCAACTCTCAATTACTTACTCAAGATTCTAAGTTGCTCAGTTCTTTTTGCTTGTATTGGAAGCAAGTGGGGGGGTATAATTAACCCCATTATTCACACAGTTCTTTAACAATGATTCAAGTGCAATCAAACAAAAAAGAATACAACAATCACTCTTGCTCCTTGTTGATATATGAAACTACAAAAGAGAACTGGCATTAATAGCCAAAGATATCAACACTCATTCCATTAAAGGAGAATTTACATATTTTAGTTGATACCCTAGAATTATTTTCCCATGCCGTCACTCGCATGTTTGCAGGGCCCACAATTTACTTTAGTTTAAATGAAAGAGAGGAAATATTTGATAATAGAAACGAGAGGTTTCTTGTTAGCAACACCTCTCCTGGAATTACATCTCTGCATTTTCTAGAACCCCTCTAACCAACTAATTATAGTTTTCATAGAAATTTACACATAAGAATAAAATAATAGGTATTTGATAGTAAATATCTACAAAGCGTTTTTCCTCATGGGAAAAAGAAATGTTTACTAGGAAGCTCCTACACCGGACTCCTTCATAACAAAAAACATTTTCTTGGAATCTGGTCCATGAAGTTTGCAACTAATTCACAATGTTTTCGGATTTCTATATTGGTCATCTAAACTGCATCTTTGACTCGAAGACCCTTCCATTTGACCAAATACTCATAATAGTGTTTCTTCCTGGTTATCTTAGAAACTCTTTTATTAAGGATCTTTTCCATTCGTACTTTTGGGTTGTTGGCAATTGGTTCTTCCACTAAATCGTATCTTGCTTGTCTTCCTTCTTTTCCTCAGGTGCTCTGTGGGGGTATAGATCTACCACATTAAAGATGGGAGGGATCCCTATATCAGGTGGTAATGCAATTTCATATCATTAGTCGAGAGCTTACTCAATATTTTACAGGGCCCAATTTTCTTTGATTTTAGCTTATTGTACTCATGTTTTCGAGATCCTTCTTTTCTTAAGTGTCCGAAAGCCAAGTCTCTCACTTAAAAATTGATATCCCTTTTTCTCGGGTCTTCCCTTTTCTGGTACTTCTAGATGCTTTCTTGAAGTTGTCACTAAATTTATTCATGTAGATTCTGTAGTGCTGTAGCAAATTCATCTGCATTAACACTTCGAATTTCCTCTTTTCCGAGGTGCTCTGAGATGTCTCTCGGGTGCATGCCATATACAATTTGCAATAGGATTTTTCTTATGCTTTTTTTGGCCTAATCGTTGTAGGAAAATTAAGCATAGGGAAGAAATTGATCCCATTGTTTACTATGTCCATTTCCAAGCATCTTTGCAAGTTCCCCAAGCTCATGTTTAACACTTCAGTTTACCAATTTGTTTAAGGATTATAGGTTGAGTTATATGAAAGGTTTATCCTAAGCTTCTTCCACAAAGTCCTCCAAAATTTCCCATGTAGTCTCACCATTTATCTAAAAAATAAATTTGCAATGCGTGTGACATCATTAGTTTTTGAACATGGTATAAAGTGTTCCATTTTTTAGAATATGTCCACCATTACTAAAACTATATATTGTTTTTTCTTTATGTCTTGGGCAAGCCTAGAACAAAATCCATACTAATGGCATCCCATGGTCTACTGGGAATGGGTAGTGGTTGATATAGAACAACATTATGCTACTTATCTTTGGCATATTAAAAAATTTTACACTTATCCATGAATATTTTAACATCAAATCATACTCATTCTTGGCTAGAAATAAAAATGATCTTGGTTGAGCATACATTTTATCATGGTCAGAGTGACAATCTGAACCTCAACTATATTTTTCTTTCACTAGATTATCTCTCATTGAACAATTCAAAATGCACAATTGACTTCCCTTAAACAATAGTCTCCCTTAAATCATATACTGGATCCAAGGAGTTATGTCCCTCAACACTGATTTTTTTCATGTTTCATAAGCTTCTCTAAATTCTAGGTCCTCCAAGTACATTTCTTTGACATGTTGAAATCCCAAAGTGCGAACTCGAAATTCTAGAAAAATCAGACATGCCCTCCTCAAAGCATCAACAACCTTATTAGCATTCCCACTAACATGTTTAAGAAAAAAGGTAAAAATTTGTATGGATTCAACCGAAATGGCATGCTTTTGGTTTACCTTCTCCTTGCTAGTTACAAACTATGAAGCATGACTATTAGTATATAAAATAAACTCCCTACGCATGAGATAATGCCTCCATTTTTTTGTTGAAGTTATAACTAGGTTCAGTCTTCCTAAATGTATTTTATCATTGATGTATTTATTAGACTTTGTTAATAATGTTCTTCATGCTAGAGTTAAAAGAAAATTTATTTGTACCATGTCCCTTTTGGACATTTAAAAGAAAGAAAAGATGAATTTTTAAAAAACATATTTTAGTGAATCCAAGTTTACCAAGTCAACCCTCCAGAAGACAAGCATTCCTTCCCAAGGGATGTTCCCTTTCACATGAATGAAGAACTACAAATAGAGCCAATTTGTCTCCATCAAACACAGTTTCTGATCTAATATGAGGCAACAACAATTCGTATCTCGTGAGGTAGTAAGTATATAATCTCTAAGGAAACAAGTATATAATCTCTTTGAAAACAAGTATACAATCTATGTGGAAACAAGTATATGTTCCCTTTAGTGGCAAGAATGTGACCTCTAAGACCATGCATTTGAGACCTTTGAGGTAACAAATAGATTACCTTTGCAATAGCAAGTAGGATATATGTGAGGTTGAATGTTGTGTGATGGTTCTAAGGTCCAATTCGCAGGTCTGAGGCATAGATATGTGAGGCAAAGGGTCGACACCCTAAGGAAGAGATATAAGATAAGGGGTCAAGATCCTGAGATTGATTTTTTTGTGAAAAGAGGTTTATCTATGTCACATAGTGCGAGTTACGTAGCATACTTGGAGGAATTCTTGTAACCTTATTGCAAAAATTTTGTGGACATATTAGTGACAAATATTATTTAATGGAGGAATAACTTGGCACTTGGAAAAGTGGTCTACTGGTCAGGTTATATGTGACTTGGAATTTTGTTGACAAAGATTTAAGAGGAAAGGTTTGTTGGGTTTTCTGCTTGTGGGTTTTTCCTTGGCCTCTAGCCTAATATTTTGTGTCTCTTGTTTCTTGTGCACTATGATCTCTAATTTCTTGTATAATTAATGTATAATTGCTTGGTAACATAATTCAATGAAGAAAATGTAAGAAGTAAACATATATACTAGTCACATCTAATTACCATGTTTAGAAAATATAGCTTGAAAATTGAATTTCAACATGGTATTAGAGGTGGGAATTAAAGAGTATTTTGAAACAAAGATATGATTTTCACTACTACCAAGCTTATGGAGACATGATTACTTGTTCAAAAATCCAATTTTGTGAGAAGAGCTTTTTGTGACTAGTCAAATGAGGTTTTATTGGAGAAGAAGTTGGAAACGGGCCTGATATTACTTCTTTTCTACATAATGACCAGGACCAAAATATCTCTGTTGTAGGGGAAGGACCGAGATATCTCTTCTGTAGGACAAGGGACAAGATATATCTTCTATAGGAGAAGGACAGAGGGTCCTATTTTTTTTCTATTAGAAGACCAAAAGGCTTATTTGGATGCCAATTAGGGATTCAAATATCTTTCTAGAAGTCAAGATACTAACGTATGCATTTATTGAGAAGTCAAGATATAACATGTCCTAGATGGAAAAATGGTGGCAAGGAGCTTCTCCTAGTAAGGGGGATAGAATCATGATATGATGCTTATCTAAGTTGGCAGAGTTACCCTTGATTTTTTAGAGGACCTCGTGATTGAAAAATACCTCATAACTTGATATTGATTGATTAAGAAGCACAAACGTGATATTAATGATTTGTTTTTTGACAATAGAAGGATTCTTGAGTCAAAGGAAAACATGGAGGCATAGAAATTTTAGTAAAAGGGTGAAGACCCTGAGTATCATAGATTTAATATAAGGGGATGATATCCTGAGGCTTATTTTTTTGTGAAGAAAGGCTGACATAAGTGGCATAATGTGAGTTTTGTAACATACTTAGAGGACGCCTTGTAGCCTTATGATAGAGACTTTGTGGATCTACTACTGACAATTATTATCTAATGGAGGGCTGACTTGTGACTTGGAAAATTGGTATATTGATCGGGTTAGATGTGACTTTGATTTATTTTTTTGGCAAAGATTTTATAAGGAAAGGATTTCTAGGTTTTCCCCTTGTGGGTTTTTCCCTAACCTCTAGCCTAATTTTTGGTGTCTCTTGTCTCTTGTGTACTATGATCTATACTTTCTTGTATAATTAAATGTATAATTTCTTGATGACATAATTGAATGAAGAAAATGAAAAAATTATATTAGTCATAAGTAATTATCATGTTTAGAAATTCTAGCTTGCAAATAAAATTTCGACATATTTTAGGGCTTGTATTACTCCATAAATTTATTTTTCATATGTGGAATATTTCTATTTGACCCCATTCAGTTTGTTAATGAAATAAGAAATGCCCTTATCCTCTTGATTGAGAATAACACCTA
This sequence comes from Pinus taeda, assembly GCA_000404065.3. Taxonomy (NCBI): domain Eukaryota; kingdom Viridiplantae; phylum Streptophyta; class Pinopsida; order Pinales; family Pinaceae; genus Pinus; species Pinus taeda. Next base: position 64,420 of record APFE030281335.1, on the reverse strand, counting down.
TGGAAATTATGATTTCGTCACACATGAATTGGAAAGGTTTTTGAAAATTAGGGAGAGCTAAAATCAGTCGTTGTGTTATCTTCTTTTTCAATAACTCAAATGCTCTATTAGCAACAATTGTCCATTTAAATGGTTGTTGTTTCTTTTTAATGGTATTAACAATAGGTGTGCATATATTGTTGATGTAATAAACTTTCTATAAAACGTAGATAACCCATGAAAACGTTTTACCATATGAATATTCCTTGAGGTAGGCCATTCTTTAATAGCTCTCACCTATTTTGTTTCGATGAATGAACATTTTTTTAGGTACATCAAGAATTTATCCTACTACAACCTCTTCCAAACCAAATTCAAGAACCTCAAATGTTTTCCCATAGTTCTACTAAATACAAGAATATCATCCATATATAAAATTACAATTTTCACAAGAAAATCATTAAGGAATTCATTCATGAGTCTCATGAACATACAAGGTGAATTGTTCAGGCCAAAAGGAATAAACATTCACTTATATAAAGAATCATTGGTTTTGAAGGAAGTCATCCATTCATCTTCCTCTCTTATCCTAATCTAGTGGTTTCCACTTTTTAGATCTAATTTTGAAAAATAATTTGCACCACTTAAGCAATCCATTAGATCATCCATACGAGGTAAAGGAAATATATACATTAACACTATCTTATTTATTGCTCTAAAATATGTACACATTCTCGAGCCTCCATTCTTATTTTTAATAAAAAGTATATGTACAACATAAGGGCTTAGATTCTCTCTGATCACTCCTTTGTTGAATAGATCTTGAAACTAATTTATACTTTCCTCACTCTCCTTGGGTGTCATGTAGCAGGCTACTTTATTTGTTAAAATTACACCTAGAATCAGATCTATGTGGTGACTAATGCTCCTTATAGGTGGTAAATAATTCGTTAAATCATCAACAGTGATGTTATATAACTCATATAGTAGAATTTTAATTTTACTATTTAATTCATTCGAATTTGTAATTATAACTTGGAAACCCCTAGGTTTACCATTCGAAGAAAATTGTGCCTCTTCTATTTTCTTGTCTTCTTGCAAAATTTATTTCTCCCTAATCATCACCACAGTTGGGCCTACTTCATCTTTGACTCCCTTAACTTCCAGGGGCACTAACACATGTTTGTAGTTGTCCTTTTAAAAAGTGTGCATGTTTCTCCTTCCATCATGATTAGTTTGTCTATCATATTTCCATGGTCTCCCTGGTAAGATGCAATAAACATCCATAAGCATGATGATAAGCCCTATATAAGCCTCATATTAACCCAAAAACCCCTTATTAAGACATATATTGATTTATTACATTTATATTGTTATGTAGGATAGAAACCCCCATTATCCCATTTTATTATAATTGTATCCCTCTTTTACAATATATATTCTAAGGAAACCTAGTCTTAAGATCATCAAATATTTCCTTTTTGTATAATGAGGTTTCCACCTTGAAATGGACTATGATTATTAGTTTATTATGATTTTTAGGGTGCATGGATCATAACATTTGATATTAGAGCTCTTAATCTTAGGGTTTTTCTATTTTAAATAGGTCATCATGGAAATTTCACTATAACATTTTTTCTAGGAGGTTTCAGATAGTGAAATGTGGAGAATATTGAGAACACACCTTGAGCAATACTTGGATCAATTTTAAGGTCTTGGTTAGCTATATTTTTGGGATATGGTCAAAGGAAGTTAGGGTCTCTAAAGGCTCCTAAGTTCTGTAAAAAACAACTCAATTCAAAATTTTCATTGTAATTATTTTTTTCTGTGAGGCTTTGTTGATGGTGCTAGTCTGACCAATATTCAAGGGATCTCCCCAATATAAATTCCTAATCAAAGCTCACGCCTTTTGGTGTAGGGGTCCCATCCAGTATGAAGGCCTAATTTCCAAATACTTAAATATTTGCCCCAACTCTAGCTGTCAGCACAAGAGAATGATGCAATGGTATCTTCAAAAGCCAAGGTAAGTGTGCCTAGTGAGTGTGAAACACAACTATGTATAGGTTCTCTTACTGCAAAAGGGTGGAGAAAAGTGAACCTCTAAGTGAGAGGTAATAGACCACCCCGGAGGAGACACACATGAACCAAAAACGCATGTCCAACATCCAACAAATTTTCCACAGTGGAGATGATAGTCATTAAAACTAATGAATAAGAGAAGATCCATCTACCATCCAGCGGAATAGTACACAATGGATGTGATGGTAATTATAACCGATAAGCAAGGAAAGCTCCATGTAGTAGCTAGTGGAATAGTCCACAAGGACAAGAAAACAGTGACAACCATTACAGCACATTCCCAACAAGGTAAGCACTAAAATGACCGAAATAGTTCAACTATCTTAGTACATGTGAAAGAAAACATGAAATACAAATGTTCATAGAATAGTCTTACAAACATTCATAAGTCATGCATGAAAATGCGTCGGCCTGAAAATGCTTCTGTAATTAAGAAAAAGTTATAAGACACATATTTACATTGTACATCACTAGCCCCAGTAGTGGGATGTTGGAGCCATTCCTTGCCCCTCAAAGAACTAACTAAACTCTCTAATGCTTTGCAGGAGGAGGCAAGGGGAAAAGTCATTTCCTCATACAATTAGGGGGTATATATAACTAAGGGGTGATTCCTACCCCTTGTGAATCTTTGACTACCCTCATGACTATTCAACTTCCTTTGGCTTTTCAACTTACATGACTCTTTATATTCAAGTGTCTACATTGGACTTCCACTTTAAAATACATTTTATCTACAATAAACATGGCCCAGAATTGTGATGTGGCATATGAAAACTCATGACATGACTTCAAATGAAACTACTGAGATGGAATAACTTGATGATGTGGAAATGTCAGACCGCTATTTTTGTTGAGTGATAGATGTGTTCTTGGATGTGCTTTCTTTTCTCCTCTGCATAGCTTGAAGACACAATGTATTCAATGATATTCGGTCTTGGAAGATGGTTGCATACTTGTGTTCCTTTCTCTTGCTCTTGGTAAAGATAGAAAATAAAGATCAATGCCTTAGAAATCCAACCTCTTTGAGGAGGAAACCTCCTTTACATTACACAAATGAACAATTCTTGGATGATACAAATGACAAGACCTCCTTTCTATATATAGGAGTCTAAGGGGTCATAACATAATCAAAGCAAACATAACAATAATAATGTAAGGGAACAATAATAACAATAGTGGGCTTCTATGGGGCACAAAAATAACAATATGGGGACTACATGGGCGCACAAATGTAATAAGTGGGTTGTACTAATAACAATAAGGGGTTACTCTAGTAGTATAGGGACCTAACATGCCCCTCTCCTTCAAAAAGTGTTGTCCTCAACTCTTGAGTAGTTCTTGATGCTTTTGTATAAAATTCTTGTCCTCCCATGTGGAACCTTCAGCAGGTAAGTTCTTCCACTTGATGAGATACTCTGAAATTGATCGATTTCATAGCTATCGGGTTCTTGTTTCTATAACTTCTCCAGGTTCCAATATGATTTTGCCTTCCTCGTCAAGTTTTGGAAATATTGTTTGAACTAGGATCTTCTGCAACTTTTGAATGAGTGGCCACAATTCTTTGTCCTTCTTCAATTCATCCCTTGCTTCATTTATCCAATCTAGCTGGATAATAGAAATAACACAAAACAATGCTTCCACATCCTCATCCTTTCTTGAGAGTTCATATGCAAAAAAAAATTGCTTCCCCTTTTTGTAGATGATTTCAAAGTCATAACCCAATATATTTATGACCCATTTTTTCCAGTCTTCTAAAGATCATCTTTTTTCTCAAAAATATTTAAGACTATCATGATCCATTTTTACCTTGAATTGTCTTCCCATTAGGTAAGGTTGCCATTTCTTAAGTGCATGTAGTATTTCCAACATTTACTTCTCATAAATAGCTTTCTTGAGATGTATTTGTAAAAATACCCAATCACCTACATCAAAACTTCTTTCACTATGATGTTGATCTGGTTGTTGTTTCATTTGACTCAGCACCAAAGTGGCATTATCCTTTAAAGGTTGAAGAACTTTTTGTTTATGCTTGATGTGATCTTTCACTGCTTGAATCTTTTTCTTCTTGATATGTCGTTCTATCTTGAGAGTTTGAGGAGTGGTAATTTCTTCCAATGCATTACAAGATATGGTTAGATTCATTTCTTGATGCTCGATGTGATATTTCACTTCTTGAACATTTTTCTTTGTGATATGTCCTTCTATCTTGATAGTTTGAGGAGTGATAATTCCAGCCAATCCATTACAAGATATTGTTAGATTCATTTCTTATTTCTCGATGTGATCTTTCACTTCTTGAACCTTTTTCTTCTTGATATGTCCTTCATCTTGAGAGTTTTGAGGATTTGTAATTCTTGTCAATACTTTGCAAGATATGGTCAGATTCATTTCTTCTTTCTTTGGGGTTGGTTCCTAGCGTAAATCCTCTTATTTTGATGTTTCTTGATCTTTTTCTTCCTCCTCTTCAAAATCTATGTAAAATAATTTCTTCTCAACACACTGATGAGCTTTAGTGTATTTTCTATCACAATTGTAACAAAGCCTTTTTTCTCTTTTTTCTTCCAATTGTTGTGGTGTAAACATTGTAGGTTGTTGAATCTAGGAGAAAAAACACTTCCATAATTATAGTCATGAGTGGTGGGATTCCTTGTTTCCATAATTTTGCTTTCGATTTCTTGCCAACCTAAATGCTTTCTCCAATGAATCAAGTTCCCAAAGATGAACCTCATGTTGAATTTTATCCTTTAAAGTTCCTATGAAGACATCAACCCTTTGCTTCTCTAGAATATAATTTACCCTTATATTCAAATTTTCAATGTCCTCAATGTGCTCTACCATTAAACCCTTTTTTTTAAAGATTTATCAATTGACTAAAGAAGGTATTTCTCTTTGTATCCTCATAATGTGCTATCATTTCCTCCGTGAAAATTGAGCACGTGACAAGTGGTTTATGAGAACAAAGCCCTTCATACCATAAAAATTGATTTGTTTCTAAATATAAAGATGCAATATGTACCTTTTGTAATAGTTTCACCTCATGTAGATAAGAATATTGCTCCATCTGTAGTATCCAATTTAACGGATCCTTGCCATCAAACTTCCTCATATCACATTTTCTTGATTTTAGGAGCTTGATCTTGAAACAAATGTAACTTTGTAATTTTATATCTCCAAGTTTTGGAATTGAGTAGTGAAGTAGCCCTTTGAGTCCTCTTTCTAACCCCGCAAGTCTAATCAAGATTGGATTCTACGATGAAGAGTTATGTCAAATCTCCCAAGACAACGTGATTACACACAAGTTCAGTAGAGTGAGCTTGTATGAAGTGCCACATGTCACTATTTCAACCTTAGGACCTAAAAATGATACACTGAACACTACCATTTGTCCTCTTTCTGCAAGTGCTTACGAAATTTCAATCGGATGCTTGAAGAGAAAGTTATTATGATTCTCCAAAGGTCACATATTTGGGATGTAATTCGGGAGCCAACAGAAATCCTAAATGTCTTGGACTGTATCTTAGAAAATGTAACACAACAAGATGTGAAATTTGGGTCCAAGCTTCATCAAGTGTTCGGATCAACTGGGTTTTAATGTAAGAGTTTGAAACTTTGTAGAAAAAAAATTATAGTGAAAATTCCACGATGACCTATTTGAGATGGAATTCTGGATCTTGCACAAACCCTAACTTCCTCATATCATATATCCAAAAATATAGCAAGACAAGATCTGAACTTGGGACCCGAGGTTCAATGAGATGTCATCTCAAATGGGTTTTATTTTTCACTTTTGAAATGTTGCATAAAAAGTGTTATAGTGAAAATTCCATGATGACCTATTTGGAGCAGCAAAACCCTAGAATCCAAATCTCTGATACCAAATGTTATGAAACAAGGCCACAAAAAGATATAAAAGAAAGATGAACGCCTTAGAAATACAACCTATTCAACGGGGCAACCTCCTTTACATTACAAAAATGAACAATTATTGGATGATACAAATGACAGGACCTCCTTTCCATATAGGAGTCTAAAGGGTTATAATATAATCAAAGCTGACATAACAATAATAATGTAAGGGCACTATAATTATAGTGGGCTTCTATGGGGCACAATAATAACAATATGGGGACTACATGGGCAAAACAATATAATAAGAGGGTTGTACTAATAACAATAAGGGGTTACACTAGTAGTATAGGGACCTAACATTCATTCATCCATTCAAATACAAGTGAGTCTTTGGCTATGTTTCGTCTCTCTTCTCCTTCTTCATCATCTCACCATGAATGAATAATGTAAATGGTCCTGCAATTCACTCATGATGGGACGACACCAATCCGAAAACTCCATAATCTAAGATGATGCATTTTTATCCATGAACTGAGCTCAAGATGGTTGACAGGCTAAGAGAGAGGGTCTAGTAATTGTGCATTGTCAAGTTCTAGGTGATAGGGAAAGGAGTTGATCAATGAGACTACGCACAGTGCAACTCAGATTTGACCGAGGAAGTTTTGATCATAATCCGTATTCGGGGAGAAAAATTGCGTATGGCCACTGGGATTCAGAATTGTATTGTTCAGGTACATAATGGCTGATGTAGGATGGGACCCTAAGAGGTAGATCTATTCATTTTTTAGAGGAAAGGAGGACTGGGCAATGGAGAGACCTGGAGGAAAAATATGTGCAATTCTTGAGATCAATGAGTTCCAATTGAGGGAGGACACTTGGAGGCACCTCTGGACAGTTTTGAAGTCCATGGGAGGCTGTGGACTTTATGAATTGTGGGGTTCCAGCAAACAAGGAGAAGAGCTTGAGGATTGGAGGTGTGAAGTATGTAATTCAAGTCACACTAGGAGGAATTACTACGCAATTCTAACAGTCAAGGGAGACTTATGGGCTCTAGAATTTCATAGTGAAACTATCCTAGAGAATAGAGACTATGCACTGTGGAGTTTCAAGAAGCAAGGTCACAACACTGAGGGTTGAGACTACACATTGCACAGTTCAGTCAGGGTTTGGTGTAGCTGGGTTGCCTAGTTTGGAAGATTTTTAGAAAAGTGCCTAACTGCAGGAGGGAGATAGACTTGTGATGAAGTTGAACTTATGACCACACACTTAGCATACTTAGACAATGTAAAAACATATACCACTAGAGCAACAAGAAATCCATTCCCTCTGTGTGGCTATCTCATTGCAATAAGCAATAAGTGCAACACTTGAGATAGACTTTAAGACAACCATGACAAAACTTGTGCGACAATGCTCAAGACTTTGTGTATGAGTGCTACAGGTGTTTATATAACTAGGAAAACTCATATACACAAGGAAAAACCTTCACAACCACCAGAAAAGGTCCGCAAACATGACATATCAGTCACACATGCCGAAAGATAACAACTGATCCAACAAGAAAAAGGGGGTCAAAGGACTTTACGAAAGCTCATGAAATGAGATTAAATGTTTGCAAAAGCCAAATGGAAGACCAAGGAAGGCTCTGAAATTTGAGTGCAAGCCAAAATTTTGGGGGGTGTTGTAGCCACTACAACACTTGGCGGCACACTGGTTGAATTATAGCTTCCCTGTCTTGGTTATTTTTTTCTGTGCAGGGCCTTGGTCCCTTAGTGAGTATTGATTCATTTTATAGATTACTTTGGCTTCCCCACTTACCACATGGGTAGGAATGGTCCCATATGCACCTTCTCAGTTGAACAAAACATAAGATTTAACATGATCACGATGTTCTGAAATGGGAAGGGTAGTTTAGCTCATGAGATTAAGATTTTCAGAGTATAGTGTTTCATCTCTAGTGTTGCTATGATGCCAGCAGTCCTGGATAGTACCCCGGGGGAGTGACGTAGGAACACAAGCATTTCTCCACTACCAGCAAGCCTAGAAAATACCCCAATGGAGTTTCTTGCTTCACCTCTCTACATAGGAAGCCTTTTTCTTATTTAGCCTTTATTTATTTATTTAAAGAGAACTATGCATCGAAACTTATTTATCTTTTGGCAGAAGAGGGATCTTAAGTTATTTAGAGAAGGAGAGGTTGTTCCTTTAGAGAAGCATGTAAATAACCCCCATTTAGGTTTTCTCATTTAGATTTTCCCCTTCTCCATTTCTACTAGTTGGATAAGCTTGAAAACACCAAAGAAGAAAATTGAATATAGGCATGAGGTTTCCAGACTAGACATAAGTTCACGGTTGGACTAAAACACTCCTTACAGACAAATCTTATTTTCTGTCAAAACTTCATCAGCCAAAAGATACATCCAACATAAGGAAGACACACAAAGTGGCTATCGAACTGTTGTAGTGTCACAAGACTCTTTGATCATCAGCTACATACATATTTGGAATGCACAATGCAGTAGGGCACAATACTTATTTACATGACAAAGAAACACAAAACTTAAAAAACATAAACAACGAATAACAAAAACTTTGTACATAGTGCAGGGCGTAGCCCCAGATTTTCATTAAAAATACTGTTTTAAGTCTTGGCCATTGATAAGGAGAGAGTCCATCTCCCTGTCCAGTGATTGAAGACGATACGTGTGCTAGCCAAGATTTTTGTGGAATTTGTAAGGACCAATCCACAGGGACTGAAATTTAGTATGTTTTCCTTTGTCCTCATGGGCTTTGTCCTAATTCAATACTAAGTCACCCACACTAAAGATATTCTTCCCTACATAGTTTCTATCAAACCATGTCTTGATACGACTTTGATGAAGTGTAAATTTTTCTTTTTCTTTCATCCTTTATTCTGGTAGCTTGTGCAAAGTTTCCATCCTACACTGAACTAAAAGACATTCCTTTCCTTGGGATTCTTATGAAAATTGGAGAGTGGACAAGTAGGATGGCTTATTTTCCATACATGGGGAAGTAAGGGGAGGTAATCATAGAGGGCTAGGCATGTCTTGGTCAGCCGATAATGCATTCACCAAAGTAGAGTGCTAGTTTCGTTGCTAAGAGAATATGGTATTTTCGATGATACGCATGAGGTTATTATTCAAGGATTCATCAAGACCATTCCCTTGTGGATAGTAATTAGCAGAGTGTTTCAAGATGATACCATTTTCCAATGCAAAATCATAAAGCTTTAACAAGGAAAAATATGTTGCATTGTCCAAAACAAGTGATGCAGGAATGCCGAACCTGGAGATGATATTCTGCTGCAGAAAGATGATGACTTCCTAATCATTCACTTGTTTCAGCGAAACTTCCTTCATGCACTGAGTAAAATAATATGTAGCATTTATGATATAACGGTGTTGTTTCGATGAGTGAGGGAAAATTTCCCCAATGATATCCTAGCCCCACTATTGAAATGATTCTTCTACTAGTGCAATGGGCTGCAGTGGGGTTGCCAACTTCTTATTTCTATCGGCACACTTCTGACTGACTGCACACTTATGGTCATAAGCATGAGAATCCTTGAATAATGTTGGCCAATAAAAATCAACATGCATGACCTTATGTGTTGTAGTGTTTCTTGCGAGGTGTCACTCAACTAGTCTGTCATGGATATCACATAGAACCTTATTTGAATCATGTTCCTCTAGACACCTCATGTTAGAAAATTATATTATGGAGCAATGGAACACATAAATATTGTAGAAATATAAACACAAAAAACGCATAAAATAAGAGAGACATAGATATACGTGGTTCACCCAGTTTGGGCTACGTCCATAGAAAAAGCCAATCCTTCTTCTATTATATTATCCAACAAACTAAAGAGATACAACCTACAACAGATCCACTGTAACTCCCTCTGCACTCTCAATATCCTCTCTCTTCCTCACTTAGAATACAGATATGCATAGACGCAAACCAATTCCCTCATATATAGTGAGGGGTTGCCTTCTGGGGCAAAAAACCCTAAATTAAATATAACTTCTACCGTCAGATCTTTACCTAATGAACAACCTCGATTGACTAGAAATTACTATACTTTTACAAGGAAATTTTACATCTATTCTTAGCTTTGGGGGCACTACCTCCGAAACACCCTCCCAAGGGGGCAGCTCCACAAAGGTCGCAGCGGCCCCCTGTGGACCCCTCTGCAACGAATATTTTACAGCTGACATTGCCACCCCATTTCAAATTGGGGTCTAATACGGCAATACCTTTGAATACAGAAGATAATTAGGCTCCACACCCAACAATCTCCCACTTGGAGACTGATTATAGCAACTCCACCGTTGCTTCATTTGCTGGACAATGACTCCACTTTGGACCTGGTTTTTTCTCATATCCTTCATCATACTTGAAGACCAATTGAAACTGAGAAAATTATCAATTTCTCCCTGGTTACAACCTTTGTTAACATATATGCAAGATTCTGGCTAGTGTGTATCTTTTCTAGCTTCAACTGTCCATCTTCCAATGTTGACCGTATGAAATGGTACTTGAGGTGTATATGCTTAGTCTTGGAATGAAATGTAGAGTTCATTGCAAGATGTATGGCACTCTGGTTGTCATTGTATAACCTGCCCAACTCTTGCTCCTTACACAATTCATCCAGAGACCTTTGTAACCAAATTATTTCTTTACTAGCCTCTGTAGTAGCAACATAATCTGCTTCTGTTGTTGAGAGTGCAACAACAATTTGGATTTTTGAAACCCAACTAACAGTTGTTCCACCTTGTTGATGCCTCGGAAATTGCTGCAACAACATTGGGGGGTAACCACCCGGTCCGGACCTTAGTACAACTCCTTTTCCATTTGGGATGGTGGCTCCGACTGGAGATAACGGGACTAGTTTCCCGATAATGAATAAAATGGATGGATGAGTGATGAATAGTTTGCTTTAATGATAGGCGACTAGCTTATTCTATTGACAAAAAGAGGAAACTAATACTAATCCTGGGAACAACTTATTCATTCGGAATGCAGCATTTAATAATCCTTATCTATCTAATAGGCATATAGATGACTTTGTCAAATAAACATGAGATATTCAATCATTCAAAGATTACTTCATATGAATAGTCAAAATGAAGCGATTAACACAAATTACTGCATTCACTATTTATATCATCGATACATATATACGATTGAAAGAGAAGCATGCAATAAACAACCAATAGTGAGATGCATAAAGGATGCTGCGAAAACACACATATATATAAGCGATAATAGCAAGAGCGATTAAACAACAATTCATATAACAAAAATGAGTACAGACGCAGATAATAGTACCATGTGAGCTGCAAATCAATCCCAAATATCAATCGCTATTCAAAATTCCTTCTTCAACACAGAAATGCTTTCAAACAATGACAATAGTGCACATTTGCATAAAAGCCTTCCTCATTAAATTCAGAATAATTGGTCAAGTTTCATAAAAAATATATCCCTGAAGTACAATAGTGCAACTTCAGGGTTTAAGTCATATACAAAACTTTTACGACCCTTTCTAAATGCATGAAAGGGTCTATAAATACTACTAAGCTAAAAAAAATCTATGAAACAAAATCCTACTAAATCGGTATCAATAAATGTGATCTATTTCTCAGAGGCGGTCTGGCAGTCGGCGATGTGAGTCATGACTCAGGTTGTTTGCCCTTAAACCTGAGCTGGCTTATCGCAAGCATCGGCTCCACTTCTGGCGGGCCGTTGAGGCGCAAACTGAATTGGGCGGCGAAGGTGGCATCCTGAATGTTGGGTATGATATACCCGACAGCATCCGTGAGGCATTTCAAGGTGGTTCTTTGGCTATATGGCTTGATTAAGAAGAACCAATAAGCATCCCATGTTAAACTGTTAATTCCAGCGATCAATCTTCCGTTTTTCTCCAGCTCCAAGTAGCAAGAGTGCTCCAACATATTTGTCGCTGTTAATTGACCTGGAGTACATTGGGAAATCATATTAGACAAATAAAGCATATTATTTACTAATTCAATCAAATTTCCAGTGGTTGTTTTGCATCTGGAAATTGCTCTTTCTGCCTTCATTAGTTGCGATTTCCATTCTGTGAATAATATTTCTTTGTTCGATTCCAGAATTCTAGGTAGATTAGCCGCCTGGCCTACATCGGAATCCTGCCATTCTATAAATTTTGTCAGTGTTTCTTCGGCCTGATCCAAATTGGTCCTTGCTTTGTCTACCTTTTCGCTTATGGATGCTACCAACTCGCACAATGGTTCTGCTTGTGTAATCTACTGACATAATAGCTTAACTTGATTAATTGATGCCTTATTTAACTGAAGCGCTTCTGCCTTGAATTCATCTATCTGAGGGAGCTTCTTCATTTGCTCAATTTGAGTGGTCAATTGAGCAATTTGCTCATCTTTTCCTTTCATTGTTCCCTCAGTCGATATTCTCAATTGTTCCAATGTCGTCGATAGCTCCCTTTGTCTTTGGATTGCGCCTTCATCAATCCTTTGCTTTTCTTCTTCTAATTGCTTAGTCAGCTGATTATTCTTCTGTTGCTGCACTAGCAATTCTTGCTCCGCCTGCTCTGCCTTCTGCTGAACTTCCGATAACTTCGCCTGTAGCGAAGAGATGTCTTGATCCTTGGCTTTTAATAAATTGTTCACCTCCGATGCTTTATCAATGGTCGCTGCCGAATATGCTCCGGTGAATTGTGATAGCTTGGTTAAGTCATCAGAGGGGTCGAATTCCTCTTTCCACACAACATTGCCCGTCACTTTTTATTCAGGGAATAGGGAAGGTTCATCAGCTCTTCTCCTTTTCCTCTGTCGCTTTACAACAGCTTTATGCTTAGGGCTATAAAATACATCCAAAGGGGGAATCTCTTCTATTTGCAAAATGATTTCACCCGATGGATCTTTAGGAATTATCTCTGCTTCTTTTGATTTGGGTAGGCCGCTGGTTTCGCCCGAAACTGGTTTCGATGTTGCTTCTTGCGTGTCGCCTTCTTTAGAAACCTCATCATCTTTTGAGCACTCTAGGTTGCTGATGATTGTACTGAATTGCTGCCACTGCTGCAGCAAATTCGGATCAACTAGTATATCATTATTATTTTTAGAGGTGCTCTCTTCTTGGGCTTTCGCCTGGGTTTCTTCTAGTCGCTGCACATTTTCCTGGGTTACTTCCTGCCTCTGGCTATGTGCTTCCTCCTGCTGTTTTGATGTAGTGGAAGGAGACTTATTACTTAGCTGCTCAGGCTCGCTTGATCTTGTTGTTGTTGGGACAGTCGCTAACAGGTCTAGAGGTAGAGTTTGTAACCTCTGTTCTCTAATTCTGTTAAATTCGACTAGCCCTTCATCGTTATACACATTTATGGCAAGCGACTTAACTTGATACATTGATTCGGCCGATGCAAACAAATCCTCGAATCTGTCTTCTTTGTGCTCGACCTTGGCCAATTTGCCCTGGTCGAGCACATTGTAAGCGATCTTCCTCGGATCATACTGCCTTCTTGGCAGAGTAGCCAGAGTAAGCAAATTTATTTTCCCATCTTCCTTCTCTGCATGTTTGATATCATGCAGTGTATAAATTCCAATTCGTAAAGGAAAAGAGGGCCAAACATGTTTTTTCGCTCTTTTCAGGGTCTGAGTAACCCCATCAACACTGATTTGATAAGCTACTTCCCTGGAAAGTAACTTATCGGGGATGTAAAGTGGTAGCACATGTGGCCTGGCCTGACTGCCAAAAACTCTGATGTAGGTGAATTTCTCCTCCCCAAACCAACTCGCTATTGCGGTCAAATCTACCCCTGCTTGCTCAGAAATCTTCGGGGCAGGCTTATCAAAAATAGAATAATGAATTGGCAACATAAAACCATTGCAGATTTGATAAAGGTGGTGCTTATAATTAGTCTTCCATAATTTTTGATAATATATATGAATGGGTGTGGGGTCTTGCGACGTCTACCTCCATCCCAGTACAGGAAATTCAGATTTAAAACACAACACATCCATCACATATATAATAGAATGGCGGAATAACCCTTTCTGTGACGCGAAAGTCAAACCTGAAAACGAGAATGGATTTGGCTAACTTGTCTGATAATATAACCGCCCAATCCATAATTTCTCCACTACATGCCGCCTCCATTAAGGGAACCATTTCTATGGTGAAATTGGCAGAGTCATGCAATCCCCATAACCTACACATCATAATTCCAGCATAGCAGTAAGGAGAGCATAGGGAGTCAACTGAGTACTTACCCGAGGTTTCATGCTTGTGTTTCGATGGATTTTGTCTCCAGCCTCGAATTGGCTCAGACTCGGTCTCGTTCTCTGCTCGAAATTTCTCCAGAAATGCAGCATTATATTTTTTCTCTTCTTGCGGTAGGTGATACATTAGCCTTAGCTCTTCGGCTCGAAAAGAACCGAAAATCCTCCCGTCTGCAGTGTTAAACAATCTGTTGATAATTGGGAGCTCTTGGATTGCCCATCTTACCACATCCGTGTATGGGATAACTTGCTCCCGGGCCGCTATTCTGTGCAGAAAGGAGTCGACCAAGTCTTTTAAATTGGCGTCGGATTTACTGGTATTATCGCATGAGACTTCTATCCCGGTCACCTTTGGCTCTTCTGCTTCAATCAAATTATACGTCCCTTGCCAAGTGGTCCTGGTAAGTCCTAAGCACGTCGTATCTGATATAAGCCCTTTGTTCTTTCCATTTGGATCAACGACAGCTTGCCCTACGGCTGGCAGAGCAGTAGGCATTGTAGTCTTCTTGGATTTCTTTCCCATTCCACTTTCTTCTGTTTCTATGGAAGAATTCTGCACAGAGTGAAAGATAGGCGTAACACAGGCAACAATAACATGAATTGAACAGAATGAAGCATATATATCTAGGTGCATTCATAGTGATCAATCGACTTAAGGTGGCCTTAGGATCAAATCCGTGGATAGATCTCAAGCCTGCTATTCTCATTAAATGGTCGTTACGGCCTGTCAATCTCATTAATTCTAGTTGCTTCGATTAATGGCCGGATGATTTATTTGAAGCATGCTTTGGGTGATTTGGCGGTTTGAACGCGGATGAGTGGCTTTCCAAAGGATATGGACTTAATTACGAATAAATCATATTAAACTGCCTTTATGACTGTTACTTTGAAAACTGCGCTTTTTTACCCTTTACGCAATCGGGCATCGGGGAAATGCTAAGTTATTGCATTGGTTTTGTTTGGAATACCCAATATCCGATAGCGATATCGCATCGCATCGGGAGTAGCTGGTAGGGCCGCTTAGAATGAGGGCATGTTGAGTCGCCGATCGCCGATAGCGATATCGCATCGCATCAGGTGAGGGGGAGCTTCTTTGCACTATAAGTGTTATCGCTAATTGCCGATTACCGATTGCCGATTTCGCATCGCATCAAAGCAAGGGTCGTTACTCATGTTACTTTATGCTTTGCCGATATCCGATTGTGGTTTCGCATCGGCGAAAACCAAGATTCCCCTTAAGTTGTGCTTTCTTTGTCATTGTGATATGCGATCTTGCGATTGCTTTATCGCAATGATAAAGATAAATCGTTTTATGTTGGGGTTTATTGATTGGTTTTATTAAAGGGGCCTTTTAATAATGTTTTCTTTTGTTCGAACCTTTTTTGAAATAGAACTTTAAATTGATACCAATTTGAAACAAAAATTAAAAGGGACCCATTTCACATTATAATTTTGGAATTTTAATGATATGAAATGGGGGGTTGTTGTATGGCACAACACCTTTGAATTTCTCTTGCTTTGCAATTACATAGTAGATGAATGTTGCTTCAGTCAATCTATGGTTTAGTTTATGAATTAAACATTTGACTTACAAGCATTTTAGATCCCCTTTTGGTAGCTCAGTAACCTCTCAAGTCATTCCTCTTTACTTTGCTCTTTACTGTCCATCATAGCTCAACTTAACTCGCTAAAAACAGCTCCTCATCTGAGCCAAAACCTTCCTCAGTTGCACTCCCTGGCCCATCACACTGTCTATCATTGTAAACCAGTCTACATCACACCTCCCAAGTGTGTAAAGTGCAATGCATCCCTATTTCTGTGAGGCCCAAGCGCGATGACTGACTGAACCTATTTCCATTCTAGAAATTGGGGGTTTTGTCCTTGTTTTCAGTTTCATTTAGTTGTTTTGTTGCTTATGAACAGTGCCTCCTTATTGAAGCCTGCTTCCATCACATAGATCAGCCTCCATTGATTAGGATTAGTAAATGTTTTTATGTATTTGTTCATCATTTACAATCCTTTGTTGAAAAGTTGCTTAAATCAATCTATCGCTTTGGTACAAAAAGTATCGGAATTGTTGTTTTGTGTCAAAAAGAGAAGTATCATTGATTCTTCCTTCCCTAAATAGTTGATTGAACTCTTTTTTCGTGTATTTGGTTTGATTTGTTAATATTCAAAGTGTCGAAAGCATTTTTTCATTCAAATTGAAAAGTGTCATTTAGTCTTCCTTTCTCTTTTGAAGAAGAAATTGTCGAAATGTCATTTTGAAAGAAATATTTCAGATCTTTGTTGCATTCAATTTTCCTTTTTTGCATTTTTACATTAAGGGGAACGAAAAAAAAATACATGCATTTGCATTTGCTTTTAGTTTGTGTGCGAAATATGATTTAGGAAAATGCACTAGTGTGTGCTCTTTGCTCTTTGTTTGAAAGAATTGTAATCTTCCTTCCCTAGTAGGTAGGATTTTCATTGATCAAAATAAACAATGATTGTTTATCATTGTAAATTGCATTTTTAGGAATTTCAAATCAACATCACGCGGTGAACTATTGAAAGGCAGACTTTAAACAAGATCAACTCTAAAATAAATCTTAATGAACCTAACAATTCTTTGGAACTTAACGCAACACATCTAGAGGTCTAGGCTAGAGACGTGTTCCGGTGTCGTAAAAACTAGTAACTATTGTTTTCATTGAAGGTTGGGTGATTCCTCCTCCTTAATACAACAAGTGCTAGCACAGAATTGTGCTCCTTGTACCGTCATGTATATACTGGGAGACCATAATAGGCTTATATCCTTTAGCCATAAGAAGCCGAGTCTGCCGCCTTATCGATCGCAATGCACTTAACACAACATTCGAGAAGATTGATTGCTGTGCATAAGTCCTTGGTAATTTCTCTTTAATTTACCACCAAGGTGTATATTGTGGTTTTGCGATTAGTTTGGTAATACCTCTGTCTTGTTCCTTTTCGACTCTTTAAAAGAAAAGGTCCATCTGAGCACTTTTCACTTTAGGCTCATTAAAAATCGAAGGAGACTAGAGTCATCTTTAGCTTTTTCTCAACTCTTAAAAACTGAAAAAGAAAAGTTGTGTCAAAGCATCTTTAAAATTAATTGAATTCAGAATAACATCCCTGTTCCTTAGTTGATCTTAGGTTGAGATATGTGGAGACAAATCCGGGATCCACCAATCAAGGAATCCCTTTTGAGGGGAATCCTAGTCCTTTTTCTTCTTGGGGAAATATTGGTGCTCCATATATGGCCACATTGTCCCTTCCAGGAATTACCATTGGCCTGCCAGTATGGCTATCCTCAACCTCTGTGGTTCAAAATATCGTAATTCCTCTGCAATCGAATCAGCCTCCAGTTGATACTCAAGTTGACCCTTATCCTTCTTCTTTGTTTTTTTCTCCCTCCCTTTCCTCCAGTTCGCTTGGTGAAAGTAGTGGTGCTAGTAACCAAGTGGCTGAGAAGAAGAAGCCAATTCAGCAAAGGGGCAACCATGAATCATACGGTGAAAATCTGCACATTAAAGCTCCCAAACCCAAATTTCCTTGAATAATTTGTAGAGGAGACCATTTTCATTGAGATTTCCCTTTCTTTCCTCGGATCTTGAGAGAATGATCTCCCCATTTGCATCATCAGGTGCCATCAACCTCTGGTGATCATGTTGATAGCACACCATCAACTAGTAATAGTGAAGTTCATGAATAGAAAGGAAAGGTCAAAGTTGCATGTATGTTATGTGAAGGTAATCATTCCCTTCACCGTTGTCCTTTCTTGCATGAAGCCAAAAGAGTTTTGGATAACCGTCCTCTTTCACCGCAGCGACTTCCATCTGGCTACGGGAAACTCTCCCCTAGTCCTTTACTAGTTGAAAAACTGACTGACTTAAATGAACCATCAGTCGAAACCACTCTCTCTGAAAGTGAATCTTATGAGTCCATGCCCGACCAAAGCCAATAGGTCGAGGTGACAGTTGACCCAGTTTTACCTTTAGAAGATCATACCCTTCCCGAAGAGAGTGAAAACGATACCATTCAAATTCTTTTTGTTACTTTAGAGTCCGATGAACTTGGGGGCAATCCGCTCGTTCCTTCATAATAAGAAGAAATTCCCCCAATTCTCGTAACTCAAGGGGTTAATTCACCCATTTATTTGTTACCCCCTCCAATTAGTCTAGCCACTTCTTTTGATTGGAATCAACTAGCAAGATCCCACCTTCCTTCTTATGTACCTTTCTGGATCATAGTACAAGTTTACAAAATGATTGTGTCTGGTACTATCATAGATGAAGGTGCATCAGTGAGTATCCTTTCCTCAACTGCATGGAAAGCGCTTGGTTCACCATCTCTTATGCTTGTTACACAAAATCTGCTAGGCTTTAACAAAGGAACCAGTCGACCATTAGGGAACCTTCCTAACTTACCGATCACTTTGGGAAGGAAAACCATTCATCTGAATGCAATGGTAGTCCCAAGACCATTAGATTAAAATCTACTCCTTGGACGTGACTATGTTTATAACATGGAGGCTATTGTTTCAACACTCTTTTGAGTGATGTGTTTCCCACATGAAGGCAAGATTTTCACCATTGACCAAATTTTATTTCCAGGCCCAAGCATAGCTTGAAGTCAATCATCATCCCTAAATGGTCCTTTTACATCAGTTGTATCTCTTGAACCTTCATTCCATCCACCCGATTGTCATGAATAGTCTGGTGAATGTAACAAAGCTTAGGGAGCATGCACCCTTGTCTATTCTGTGGACACACCCAGCTGAAAATCTAAGTTTCCCTGTAGGTTATGTGATTGATCTGACACACCATTTACCTTTGTCTATTCTGCGACGAAGCCAGGGAAGTGTTTTGTCTATTCTGCGGACGAAACCATCCTACCTAACCACAGTAATTTCCATATGGCTACTAGAGACTCTCCTTTTCATCATGCTGGGGACATGCAAATCATTTTCAATTTCATCTTCAATTTTTAGTTTTTTTTGTTTCTATCTTTTTAGTTTTGTCGTTTCTAGCTTTTTAGTTTTGTCATTTCTAGCTTACGTAAAAAACATGAAACCAAAAACCGAGCATAGTTCCCCCCACGGTTCAAGCTCGTTAAAAAATTAACCCACCTTCTGTAATTAACCTTTGTGATTGCCATGCTATCAGCCTTTTGAGCCTTGGTTGTGTACCTCCCATCACCTCCATTCTTTTGGGCGATCGTACGCTTCCACTTGGGTGTTTACCCTTTTTGAGGAACAGTTGCAATGAGTGGCCTTGTTAGCCAACCTCTTCACAAAAGCCACCATGTTTTGAGAAGTTCCAAGCTTACCCGGAACCAGTTGCTACCCTAGACACCATTCGTTCCTCAAAATCTAGTCTCCTTTAAACTCTTTTCAAACTCGTTAAATATGAAACAATTGTCAAGAAATTGGTATTTCGAGCTCGTTAAAGTGATTGGAAGTGCCATCCCTCCTATATATTTTAATCTTTTTCGAACCTGAGGGATTATCTCAAAAAAAAGTTCGAGCGCTTGTCTTTTTCGTCTTGCTAAAGTGATCAGAAAAGTCATCCCTTTTGTATTATTTTATCCTTTTTTGGACTTAAGAGATTAATCTATGAAAAAGAACTTCTAGAGTTTTCTTTTAGTCCCTTTTCAAACTCTCTAAACATTAAAAGGACCAAGTTATCCTTGTCATTAAACTCGTTAAAACAATAGCGACAAACTTGTCCATTCTAGACAAGATTGAGTCTCACTGTCTCTAGACTCGTTAAAACATAGTGACAGGTTTGCCGGAAGGGCAAATTATAGAACAAGCATATGTTATCTTCCTCAAGCTTTACAAAAATAAAGAGGCATTGGTTAGCAATGACTGGAGAAAAAGGGGAAAAACTTGAAGAAATTTATGGTAGCAGGTCACTCTTGAACATGATACTTTCACTCCATCACCATTATTGAGTCGAGTTGGGTTATTCCATTCACCGGCCATCTCACCATTGATCTTCGACGCCATCCATCTTTTGGTGTTAACGCTACCAATCCATATCAATGTCGCTAACATGTTCAAGAGAAGGCATTCAGTTGAGAAACCACAATCCAATTAATGCCTCATCCACTGCAATACCTTCATCCTTCATTTTTCATGACCTCCATTCCTGAACCTTGTGTCGTTAGATCGTTTTCACCTCCAGAAAATCATTTGCTTCATTTTGTGTCGTAGATGTGGGATACATTAAGGCCCTCCTATGACGAGTCACTTCTTTTCGACATTAGCTCATTATCCAAGAAGTTGACTTAGAAACACCCCTTTCAGTACTTTGAAGCTTGCATGCCTCAATGGAAAGTTTCTCACTTCCGGCGATAGGTTGACATCAATGGCCTTCAACAAAAAGATTTTGCGTGGTGTTCAACATCGGATCATATATTCACACCACGTGAATTGTATTGTAGTACCTTGAGGGTCATTATCATTATCGGTGATTCCTCTCGCGTCTATTAATAGCCCACATTATTGGCTAGTAATCAAGCGATGTCTTTCCATGTTCAACTTCAGAACATCTCTTCGCATGGATTGACTTGTACATCGAGCGAATATTAAATGAATTTGAAGACCCCAGATCTAGTTTCATCCATTTGGGTTGCGATATATTCAGGGATATAAAGACATCAAATGTATAAAGAAGCTACACAGATGGTCATCCGAGCCAAGGATGATGACTCTACATCTGAAGAATCACCAATCTGCATCTGCAGACGACTATCTGATCTATGTACATGAAATGAATTTATAAAGCTAAGCATGGGAATGCCCGCCTCAGCTAGATCATGAAAATTATATTATGATGATGTATTGTATTGTATCTTATACAAGTCAGCTTCTAGTTCGAAACCTCGGATCCTCATGATAAAGCATTTCACCCAACATCAAGATTTACGACTTCATGCTTTAGGGGGCAACTGCTATAGACATATTTGGCCACTTCAACCCCAATCTTATATGTTAATAAACTAGGTCTCATCAACCCCTAAAAGAGTTGTTTCATACCCTAAAATAACATGGTCATCTGATTACATCAATCACCAAAAGTTCCACCTGAAAAACCATCCAGAAATGGCCTAAACTAAACCATACTAACTGCTACACTGGCCAGGTATGCATACTGAGTGGTACACTGCTCAGGTGTGATGCATACTGATTAGGCCTTCTGTAGGGTGCGATAGGTGAGGATGGACAAATTTCCGAGATAGTTTGCTAGGTGGTTGATCATAGAATCTTCCAGAAACTTCTCATATGATACTTGCCTCTCTGAATTCGCCCAGGGATGAGTAAGAGATCCAAGAAATCTCCAAGTGGAACCAAATGTAACAAGTGGAATGACACTAATCAAAAACCCAAAGATGACTCACACCCTTGCGCACATTTATAAATGGATCCCTCATCTAAGAGATCTAAAGGCTGGAATTTTGTGAATTGCAAGGAAGTGTTGATAGTTTGTATTTGAGGAAAAAGAATTGTATTGTTGATGTGATCTTGCTATTTCATGAGGTGAAGAGGGATTGATGCTGGGAGGATGATGCTGGATTAGACAACTAGGTTGTATTTCTCCCTTCTATTCAATAAAGTTCTTCAAGTTTTCTTCCATATGATTGTGCAATTGTGAATGTTATCATTTTTGAATTCTATTGTATGTTCCTTATATATCTGATTCTGTAATGGTTGTGATATAATAGATCAAGATGCTTTGACGATTCTTTGTTACTGTGTTTCTACAGGTACTCTCCAAGCGGGATAAGTACGGGGAGGAGTTGCAAGCTCTGTCAAGGGGGAGAGAGCTCAAGCAAGGGATTAAGCGGAAGATCCAGGTTGGTTCCTTTGTCTTTCTCTTATCTATTATACATAGAAGAAATCACAAATTGCTTTAAACTGTTGTTTCTAGGGTATCTACCAAACCTAGAGGGCTAGTCGTTCGAAAAGACACTAGTTTTCCCAGAAACAATTAGGGAAGATGAAATTCCTGATATTCTTAAGGCATGTCATGATGAACAATGTGGTGGACACTTTGCTAACAAGAGGAAAGCCTACAAAATCCTTTCGTTAGGATATTATTGCCCATCCATCTTCAAAGATGCCAAAGAATATGTCAATAGGTGTGACAGCTGCCGAAGGTAGGAAAACCTTCTCCTTCAAATGAAATGCCACTACAAATTCAGGTACTCATTGTACCTTTTGAAAAATGGGCCTTGGATTTTGTTGGACCAATTAATCCCCCATCTAAGCAAAAGAAGTATATATTGGTATGCATTGATTATGTCACTAAATGGGTAGAGGCTAAAGAATTACCTTTTGCTAACGAAAAATATGTAGTTAATTTTATTTTTGAAGACATCTTCACTTATTTTGGTGTTCCAAGAGAAATTGTGACAGATCAGGGATCTCAATTTACATCTAAAATGGTGAAGGGTCGTGTGGAAGATTAAGAGATCAAACATAGGAAATATACCCCCTATCATCCACAAGAAAATGGTCAAGTTGAATCTACAAATAATGTGATTGAAGGAATTCTCACTAAGACTGTGCATCTACATAGAAGAGATTGGGCAGAAAGACTTCCTGAAGCCTTATGGGCTTATAGAACTACATGAAGGAACATAATGGGACACACACCATATGAACTTGTTTATGGGAAACAAGTCATGTTCCCTATAGAGTTTCAAATCAAAACCTTCAAGATGGCAGTCCAATTGGGACTAGATTTATCAGAGGCACAAAAACATAGATTGGAGCAACTCAATGAGCTTGATGAAATCAGGCAAGATGCAGTTCAAAGAACCAACATAATCCAATAGAAAAGGGCTAAATGGCATGATAAATATATCAAGGAGAAGAAGTTTCAAGTAGGAGATTGCGCACCTTTTTTCGATTCAAAATTCAAAGATTTTCAAGGGAAGTTTCAAACTCATTGGCTTGGGCCATATGAGATTGAAGAAGTCTTTAATAACGAAGCAGTGAGGATAAGGACAATAGATGGAAGCAAAATACCTCTTCTTTTTAATGGTCATCGGTTGGAGGTATATCAGAAGCCAATTTCAAGAGAGGAGTTCATTAAGATTTTCCAGAATAACTCTGAAATGAAGCTAGTGAAGAAGAATTCTTCTTCTCCACTAACTTAGCCTTTATTTTTCCTAAATAATAATAAGAATAATAATAATAATAATAATAATAATAAATTGTATGAGTTTGAAAATCAATCACTGATTGGTATACAGAAAATACAGGGTGAAAATTAGAGATTTCTAACATCCTATATTTTCCATTTCCTTTCTGTAATAAGTAGTGAAAAAAAGCTACATTCATTGGCAGTTTAGAATCTGCAAATTCATAGTCTCATTTTGTTTTCATTTTATTTTACAGTTCCATTTCATCTCACTATCATATTCCATTTACATTTTATTTTTACAGTTTTACTTCATCTCACCCTATTTCCCATTTTATTTTACATTTCATTCCATCTCACTGTCATAACCCATTTCCATTTTACTTTTACACTCATATTCCATATCCATACTTCACTTTTCCTTCTTTTCACATTCTACAGTTGATTCCATTGTGTAGCTAATATGATTCTACAGCTACAACTTACTTATCAGTTCTGGCACAATTGTACAACTCACAAATAAATTATGAATGCAGGGAATTGAAGAATCAAGTTTTGGAGACCAAACATGCTAAAAGGTACCTATGGATCAACACCAAAAGAGTTATCAAGCAAAAGATTAAGTTCTAAAGGAAAAATTCAAAATTTATTTCAAACAGCAAGTTAAAAACATAAGGCATGTATAATATGAATAATTGTATGTCTTCTTAATGTGTCATCATTTGATTTGACTGCCACTTCATCATACCACATCTCTGCCACAACTTCCATAATTGGTACCAAACGGTCCATAATAACTTCATCATACCACATCTCCACTACACTCTCCATAGTTTGTACCTAAATGGTCCCTAATAACTCCATCTGTTAACAATCATGGCTATGATGTGACCAACTTATCCACGTCTCTCCAAACCCTCACCATCTACTTATTCCACGCAAACCCATAGTTCTTTTTCACCATACTCATAATCAATCCATTTCATAGACCAGGAGAGTAATTCTGAAGGTTAAGAAATTTTGTGAAACAAAAGCCATGGGACTCATTGTCAAGACAGAGCCAGTAGGAGAAAAATATATGGAAGGATACCCACAACTCAAGGAAATGTTGCAGAAGGCTAGATGGCTCAATTTTATTGAAAATTTTTATGGCTTCCACAAAGAGATCACAAAATCTTTGCTAGATCATTTGATGGTACATAAGTAGAAATTGGAGACATTAAGTTTGCAGTAACAGAATCCTACATAACATAGGCTACATAACTACCAAGACATGGTGAAAGATGGTTCAAAAATAAGGAATTCCACAGTGAATCATGGAAATTAATCCTCAGGAACCCAAGTATGGATGCCTCTGTGTTTAGAAAAGGAATTCTTATTTCAGCGCTTAAAAGTAAATGGAGAAGCATGCTTTTGATATTACAAAAATTCATTACCCGTGAGGGGAGATTCGGGTGCATGTATGTCTACCATATACATTTATTGATGAACTTTCTATAAAATGGAGAAATCAATCTCCCTTTCTTCCCGCTAAACAGTTTAAGAAGGATGGCTTCAAATGTACAAAAGAAAATAGAATTCATAGACACAACCATTTATCATCATGGGTTGGTAAAAATACTGGTTGGGTTTCATTTGAAAAGAATAGGAGATACTTGGGAAAATTTCCTAATAAGGAACTATTTCCAAGATGCACCAGAGTCACCTGAAGAGAGTAATGTTAGAAGGAGTAGGAGAAATAAGACTGATATAACCATTCAAAGCAAACATGAGTCCTCAACACAGAAAAATGATGAAGAGCTAATCTCTGAAAAATTGACAGAGATCAGGGAGCAAATCAAGCAAAAAGGGAAGATGAAAAAGAAAGCTGGTGAAACTACTGGAAACAAAACTGAATCTTCATTACAACAAGATGATGAAAAATTAATCTTCGAAGAATTGACAGAGATTAGGAAACAAATCAAAGAAAAGAAAATATAAGAAAGGAGAAAAAGGGTACAAAGGAGGAGAACGTAAGCCCTCTACAACTTAGAAGGAGCTCTAGACTCCGAGTTACGATAAAGAAAATATCATCAAAGGGAATGGAGTTCATAAATTTAGAAGAAGAAACCCTAGTACCATCTCCTGATAATGTTCCATCTGCACACAGTCCTCAAAATTCTACTGAACAGTATTTCGAAGGCAAGCCCAGCAGAAGATCTCCAGCCATAAACCCAGTGCAGCAACAAATATATGACTGTATAGAATCACTGGAGAATAAAAGTGCCTTAATGGATCTAGAATCCTCTGTCAATCCAGAACCCTCTGTCAATCTAGAACCCTTTGTCAATCCACAAGAACCTCTAATTGACTCTCTCAAACAGGAAATCTATGAGTTAGAGATATTGAACAGACATATCAAGAAAGAAAATGAAACCTTGAGGGAACAAAGTAAATTAGATAAGGCTATTCATGATAATACAATATTGTATCTAGGGTTGTGGTATAAGAAGAATAGGAAGTTGAAGAGGAAGAATAGAATCTTGAATAAAACATTCATCAACCTTAAATACAGGCTTCTTATAAAGAAAACTAGAATGGCACACTTCAAAGAAGAGCAAAATAAGAAAAATAGATGTACTAGTAGAAGTGTCTGAGCAAATGCAATAGGAAAGAAGAATTCACATTTTTGGCAAAATGCATGAGGATATGCAATGGTTTTGCAGTTGGGGTATGTTGAACCTCAGAATTACCCTCTCCTTGACAGCGTTTCTCACTTCTTTCCCCTACTTTTCCATAATATTACAGATCCCCATCAATGATAAATGATAGGTTTTGTCTTAAGGAGAGTATTAAATGATTGACATGTTATATTTTATGTTTTTTCTATTTGAATAAATTTTTGCAAATTAGCTACAGAACATAGCCTATTCTATAGCTAACTGTGTATTTCGTAGCTACTTCCATGGTCTGGCAGGTTCCAGGTGTCAAATGAAGAATCCGGCCACATGGGCATCTCTAGAATCGTCTCCACATGGATTCTATCCTAGTCACTCAGCCCAGATCGATAAGAAAACAAGCTCAAGATCGTAGTCAAAGGTGGAGTCAAGCATATGATACTCGGAAGAAATAGGACTCTTTGTCTGCTCTTTCGTGGTTAATCAATAAGCTAGCAGTTATGTTGTAGGATTAACTCAGATCAACCACCTTTGTTAACGGTTTTGTTACAAACATATCACTCGAATTTAAGTCACATGTAGCTGATCAGACATTTACACAGTCTTTTTGTAATATCTATAGGCCACTTGTATCTAGTTTTCCTCAAAAATAGTTATGATTATCTCCTTTTAAATACTAGTTGTACAGAACCGAGGGGAGTTCGAAGAATTTTATGTAGTAAAGTTTAGACTTTCTACTCTGTATTTTTGGACTATGTTCCTATTTATAATATAAAATCATGTGTTGACCAATGATCATTTAAGAGAGAATTTTCAATTAGTTAGCAGCTTAACCCAATCAGTTGCAGAGGGCCTCTACATTGAAGGAGGTTTTATTTCCATTCGTTTTATGTTTAGTTTTAATTTCACGATTTGCTTTTAGCAGTATTTCTAACTTAGGTTGATTCCTTTTAGTTTGATTTCTTTTAGTTTTGATCAATAGCATAATGTTAAAACTCAATTGTGTGGTTTTGTTTCTCTAACATATTTCATGAAAGGAAACAATTTTGTTTCTAAATAGAGTAAGGTTGAAGTAATGAAAATGCACTGTTGACTAGCTTACTCAGTGTTTTGTTATTTATTTTCTAGTTCAAATTGTCAATACACTGCGTTAATGAATGTTTTTGATTACCATTTCAAGTTGATAGTCATCCTAGACTAAATGGTTAAACATTCGCTTCACACAATGGTTGAAATCAATCAGTTACCTTCTGCATGTTTCATTTAGTTCTCTGGATCATAAAGTACAGAAAGTTGCTTGTATTCCATCTTAAGAAGGTTATCTTTCAAAATTGAAGGTTAAAGTAACTAGAAGTACTTCAATTGATTTCATTCTCTATATTTATTTCAACATGCATTACAACTTCACCTTTAATCTTAAGAATTAGATTCATGACTTGGGATCAATGACAAGATAGGATAGATGCTCTGTTTTTCCTTTCTTTAAATTAGACTTTGACTAGTTTAAGCTCTTGGTTCACCATTAGGAAGTTTAGATTCAATGTCTCATAGTTTAGATTGTACATCATTAGGAATAAAAGAACAGAAACCCTCAAAACAATATAAAAATAAAAAACAACAAAGTAATAAGGGGTAAGTAAGAACATATAGTGCACTACACTTCATCAGCTTACAAACCTCGGTTGATAATTTATGCAAGAAATTTATCACTGAATGTCATGCCTCAGAGAACAAGTTTCTATCTCCTTTTCTAGCCCTACTTTGACTTGACTGATTAATGTTTTTTAAAAAAATTTCTTTGTCATTATCGATCGATAGTCAAATTTAGATTGTAGTAAATTAATCTTTGTTGGAAAGAAAGTGTCGTAAAACTCTTCTTTTCCTTCGAAACAGAATTGTCATAAAGTCTTCGTTCTTGTTAAAGGTTGATT
The DNA here is from genome assembly GCA_000404065.3 of Pinus taeda. Classification (NCBI taxonomy): domain Eukaryota; kingdom Viridiplantae; phylum Streptophyta; class Pinopsida; order Pinales; family Pinaceae; genus Pinus; species Pinus taeda. The sequence continues at coordinate 36,470 of APFE030281335.1, read as the reverse complement.
GATTGTATGTGCATTAGTTTCCTTTTTTTTCATCATAACATTAATGGATTCGAAAATAAAAACTTGCATCGTTCATATTGTAGTTTGTGAATGCTTGAAAGGAATAGCTAGGGAAATCGCATTAGATGTGCTCTTAGCTCTTTGTCAAAGATCTGATTGCTCTATCCCTAGTAGCTAAGGTTTTCATTGTTCAATTGAATGAAAATGATGCTTATCATATTAGTTACATTTTAGGAATTGGAACTATACATCACATGGTGAACCTTGAAATGAAAATTCTAAAGAAGATCAACTTAAAATTTATCTGAATTTACGTAATGGAGCATTGTCACCTAACATTTAGAGGTCTAGGCTAGAGACGTGCTCTGGCATCGTAAAACATAGTGGTTGTTGCTAAATTGTCTGCAATACATCCCGAGTGTGATACCTCATTCCACATACGTGAGTATATCGTAGCTCGTCCATGTACCTTTGGGTATATAGGGCAGTGTTACAGTACGTAAAGTATATGGGAATGCTCTCATTCTATGGTTTTGCATTAGACAATGCTAATATGGATTGGGCCTCCATGTGCTTTCGAGTATATATGGGAGGACAACACTAGGTTTCTATCCATCCTTAGGTAACCGATTCGGCCGCCTTGTACACTATGATACACCGAACACAGCATTCGGGGAGATTGCCTGCCCATACTTCTCGGTTCGCCGGGAGGTATTGTGCAGTTCACAGTTGCTTGGTAAACCTTTTGCCTAGATTATCCTTCTTTTGTTTTTTTACGTTACTTTGATTAAAATAAAATTAATTGACCGTGGATAACATCCTCCATGCTCACTCCTTAGTTGATCTTAGGTTGAAACATATGGCGAAAAATCTGGAGTCCATCAATCAAGGTATTCCTTTTGATAGGAATCCTAGTCCTTTTCCTCCTTTCATAAATATCGGTACTCCTTATATGGCTACTTTATCCCTACCAGGATTTACCATTGGCTTACCAGTATGGTTGTTTTCAACCTCCTTGGTTCAAAATATCATGATTTCTCCGCAATCAAGTACACCTCCAACTAGATAATATCGACCTCCAGTTGATCCTTAAGTTGACCCTTTTCCTTCTTCCTCTGTTGTTTCTTCCTCCCCTTCTTCCTCTTTGCCTGGTGAAAGTATTGGTAATAGTAACCAGGTGGCTAAGAAGACGAAGAAGAAGCAAATTCACGAGAGGGGCAACCAAGCAACCATTGCTTTGAATGCAATATCTAATTAGAAACCATCTGTCAAGCTTCACAAAGTCTGATATCCATGCAAACTTTGTATGAGAGACCATCTTCCTCAAAATTATCCTAATATTCCTAAAACCTTAGAAGAATGGTCTTCTCGTTCACATCATCTTGTGTCATCAAATTCTGGAGATCATGTTGGTGACACACCATCAACTGGTGGTAGTAAAGTTAATGGAAAGAAGGGTAAAGTTAAGTTTCCCTGTAGGTTACGTGAAGAGAATCACCCCATTCATCTTTGTCCCTATCTGGATGAAGCCAAAAAGGTGTTCAATAACCATCCTGCTTCACCACAGCGACTTCCATCTAGTTACAGGAGACTCTCCCTTAATCCTTCACTAGTTGATGAATTGACTAACCAAAATCAACCATCAGTCAAACCCACTGTCTCTGAAAGTGAATCCTATGAGTCTATACCCGACCCAAATCAATAGGTTGAGGTAATAGTTGACCCGATTTCACCTTCAGTTAATCGTACCTTTCCCGAAGAGAGTGGGTATGATACCACTTAGGTTCTTTTTGTTTCTCCATATTCTAATGAGCTTGGGGGCAGTCCTCCTGTTCCATCAAGACAGAAGGAAAATCCTCCCGCTCTCATAACGCAAGGGGTTAATTCTCCCGTTTCTACAGTACCTCCTCTAAGTAGTCTAGTCACTTCCTTCGATTGGAATCGACTAGCAAGATGTTGTCTTCCTTCTTATGTGCCTCTCCAAATCATAGTACAGGTTCATAATATGATTTTATCTGGCATTATTATAGATGAAGGTGCATAAGTGAGTATCCTTTCCTCTCCTTCTTGGCAAGTGCTCGGTTCACCGCCACTTGTGCCAGTTACCCAGAATCTGTTTGGCTTTTAACAGAGGAACCAATCAACCATTAGGGATCCTCCCTCAGTTACCTATTACTTTGGGAGGAAAAATTATTTATCTCAATGTGATGGTAGTCCCAGGCCCTTTAGATTACCATTTACTTCTAGGGTGTGACTATGTTTATGACATGGGAGCTATTGTTTCAACACTCTTTCGAGTGATTTGTTTCTTGCATGAAGGAAAAATTGTCACCACTGACCAGCTTTCATTTCCCAGTCCAAATATGTCTCCTAGTCAACCATCTTCCCTAAATCATCCTTTTTTCCCAATGGTATCATCCCTACCACAGGTTGATTATGTGGCAACCCGTTCCATTCCTACATCAATGGATGATCAATTACGTGATGTTGTACATTATGTATTGGGGGCATTGGAACCAGATCTCGGATTCCTTGCTACGAATTCCTTCCAGAGAATTATTCTCCCATATGATGAGAACCTCTTGGAAGTGATAACCTCGTGGGTCGTGATCAAGGAATATGAGGATAGTTCCCTGTCTTGTGTCAACCTCATTAAAAAATGAAACCAAGGATATGAGGAGAGTTCCTCGTCTTGTGTCAACCGCGTTAAAAAATGAGACAATGAATAGGAGTAGAGTTCCTTGTCTTGTGTCAAGCTCGTTAAAAAATGAAACAAGGAGTATGAGGATAGTTCTTTTACTGTGTCAACCTCATTAAAAAGTTAAACAACTCCCATGAGGATAGATTCCTTGTCTTGTGTCAAGCTCGTTAAAAAATGGAACAAGGAATCAAAGCATGGTTTTGTGTCTTGTGTCAAGCTCGTTAAAAAATGAAACAAGGAATCTAAGCAGAGTTCCTTGTCTTGTGTCAAGCTCATTAAAAAACGAAACAAGGTCCCCTAGATAAAAGTTCCAAGTCAAGTATTTGATTAGATCCCGTAAAATCCCAGTCGAGTCTTTCACTTGATCTTGTAAATGAACCTTCATTCCATCCACCTGAAAGCCACAAGTAGTCTACTTAGGTGAATGCAATGAAGATTAGGGGATATGTACCTAGAATCGAGTGATCATGATGGGGGCATGTAAACCAATCTCAAGCATAGCTTTTTTGTTTCAAGCTTGTGTAAACATGAAACTGAATTCAAGCATAGTACTTCGTTTTAAGCTTGTGTAAAAATGAAACTGAATCCAAGCATAGTTTGTCATTTCAAGCTTGTGTAAACATGAAACTGAATCCAAGCATAGTTCCCTATGGTTCAAGCTTGTGTAAAATGAACCCATCTCCATTTTAACCCTCGTGATTGCCATTCTATCAGCCTTTTCCATCAGATGAGCCTTGGTTTTTCTCCTTCCATCGTCACTATTTGTTTGGTTGATCATATGCTTCCACTTGGTTGTTTTACCCTTTTTGAGGAATATTTGCAATGAGTGGTGTTATTATCCAACCTCTTCACATAAATCAATGTGTTTTGAGAAGTTCCAACATCATCGGAACCAATTGCTATCCTAGACACCACTCATTCCTCAAATTGGAGTCCTCTTTAAGCTCTTTTTAGACTCTCTAAAAATGAAAACATTGTCGAGCGCCTGTCCTTTCTATCTCGTTAATGGATTGTAAACGACATCTACTCAGTATTAGTTTAACCCTTTTTCAAGCTAAGATAGATTATTTACGAAAAAGGAATATGTTGACCAAACATGGTCAATAGGTTCTCTCTCGTATTGTTTTACGCTTTTTCGAGCTTGATAGAAAAATCAACGAAAAAGAACTTGTGGAGTTTTCTTTTTGTCCCTTTTCAAACTCTCTAAACATGAAAAGAACTGAGTTATCTTTGTCGTTAAACTCGTTAAAACATCAAAAAGTGACAAACTTGTCCATCTAGACAAGACCAAGTTTCACCTTCGCTAGACTCATTAAAATATCACATAGCGATGGATTCACCCGAAGGGTGGAATTATACAACAAGCATATGTTATCCTCCTCAAGCAATAAAGAGGTACTAGTCAGCAATGACTGGGGAAAATGGGAAAAAGGGAAAAACCACTTTATGGTAGTCGGTCGCTCTTGAAAATGCCACTTTCACTCCATTGTCGTGACTATTTGGGTTGGGTTATCAGCTTGATGGTTATCATACCATCCATCACTTCATTTTGAGTCAATGCTACCAATTCATTTTAGTGTCACCGACATGTTCAAGAGAAGTCATCCAGTCAAAATTCATCCTTTGCAATACCATAAACCTTCATTTTCATGACTGCCATTCCTAAACCTTATGTCGTCAGTCAAATTTCGTCTCCAAAATCACTACACTCATTTCGTGTCCTTGATGTGAGATACATCAAGTCCCTCCTGTGATGAGTCGCTTCTTGTCGACATCAATACATTATCCAAGAAGTTGACTTAGAAACACCCATCCAGTACCTTGAGGCTTGCATACATCAATGGCAGGTTTCTCACTTCTGGCGATAGGTTGACATCAATGGACTTCGACCGGAAGACTTTGTATGGTGTTCGACATCAAATCATCCATTCAAACCATGCATAATGTATTGTAGTACCTTGAGGATCATTATCATTATCAGTGATTTCTCTTGCGTCTGTTAATAGTTTACATCATTGGCTAGTAATCAGACGGTGACGTCCCATGTTCAACTTTAGATCACATAGTCACATGGTTATACTTGTACTTGAGTGAATGATTGAACGGGATAGAAGACCCCGGATCTAGTTTCATCCATCCAGGTTGTGATTTTAGGATTACTAAATCATATGTACAATGGCTTTACATTGATAGACATTCTGATCATGGGTCTATATTTGTAGACGATTGTTTATGTACATGTAATGAAAGTTTGTAAGTTGAGCATGGGTATGCCTTCCCTTAGCGATTCATGTAAAAATCAAAATACCATGTTATATGTATTGTAATTGATGCAAGTCACCTTCCACTTCAAAACCTCCTCATCACATTGTAAAGCATTTCATTCAACATTTTCATTTTTCTGACTTCATGCTTTAGGGGGCAGCAATTACTGATCCATTTGGGCACATCACTCCCATCATCCAAATCATTGTTTTAGGGCTCATCAAACCCTAATTCCAATTTCTATATGCCCTAAACAAATCACCCTTTTGAATGCCTCCTCCCCAAACAGTTTCATGACATAAATACATCTTGAAATGACCTCTAAAGGGACCAGCGCAGGTAGGCCCATATAAGGGTGTATTGCAGAGCAGTTGAGTCCACGACAGGGTGCTCTGCAGAGCACTTAGGCTCCTTTCACCTATGATGGGTGAGATTGAGCAAAATTTACATAGGATTTGGGGAATTTTCTTATCTTTTGGAGTCATCTAGAACGTTTCCTCACATATCAACTCCTGTGAGCTCAAAAATGGATGAGGAATGAGTTAAGATGCATCCTATCCTCTCATCCCTTCCTCCATGGAACTAATTCTAAATATGGAAGGCCATTCAATACCACCATTTATGACAAAACCTCCTTCATCTCCCTATAAATTTACCACTCATCTCAGTGATCAGGGGCTAGACTATGTTGAATTGTAAGGAGATAATGTTGTTATGAGAATTGGCTTTGAAGCAAGTAGTGTAATGTTACAAGTTTGTCATGCTTTTGATGTGATGTGGATGGGATCCAAGTTTTAGGAATGACTTTGAACCAGACACAATGGTTGTAATTTTTTTTTTTTTTTGTGTAAATCAGATAGTTATATTATATAACAAGATAAAGTACAAAAATTCTGCTAATGCAGATGGACATCTGTGAAAGATTCACTAACAGATCTGAGCAACCTAATCTACCTAAGGCACACCACGCAGGGCAGCAGTGACCAGACTTATTCACAGAGACCACCGAGGGTCGAAACATAGAAGGCCGAGACAGTGTTTTAGAGAAAACCAGAGACATCCATAAGGACCGGAAGACAAAAAAACCGAGGACTGAAGCTGAGACTAGATATGCTTGCCCAGCAAGCTGATTGTGTCGAGGCCCATTTGAGTAGCATGGGCATCAGCTCTTGCTTGCATGTCCCTGAGGATGTTGTCGTCCTGAGCCGAAGCATTTGCGCTCGCGGTCTGAGTAGAGCCCTGGTTGATGGTATCTTTCAACAGTCTGCAGAGCAGAGTGAGCTTGCGATTCACGACTTGAATTGCATCCTGGACTCTGGTGATGCGAACGTCCAGAGAATTGTTGTAGTCCAGGATTTTAGCCATTTGCGCTTCCGTCAGGTTCACATCATTGATGATCTTGTCCTGCTCCTTGTCAATGGCTTCGAACGCTTTAGCAATAAGAGTTTTGGTGCGCCAGCTTTCCACTCTTGTGCGCACATACTGTGTGGCCCTTTTGGCTGGGGTACCAGGATCCTGCAGCCAGTTAACCTCAGCCGCGAGCTCCTCCTCAGTGCGACCCCCTTCTTCCTGTTTGACCTTGTTTTCCAGTTCCTCCACTTTGCGCTTGTGTTTGGTCATGGCTCTGGTTTCATATCCTTTCTTGGCCTCGTGCAGATCCTGAATAGCAGCAGCGTTGCGGCTTCCGCTTGCATCCATGACGCCCCTGTTGTGCTTGCCCTTACTAGCTTGATTATCTATGGCACTGTTGTTACCCCTTCTTCCCAAGAGCTGAAGTGAATTGAGTAGGGTATCGATGGCTTGCTTTATAGCGATTACGATTGTGAGAGTGCCTGCAGGTGATGGCTGTCCCATTAAAGCTTCGGGTACTGCTGCGATAATTAGAAAATCGGCTCGCACAGGTGAGGCCATGGATGGTTAAAACCGAGATGGGGTGGCTGCTCATGCTTTGATCGCCTTGATACCAAGTGGGCTGTACGAGGGTGGAATGATGCCGGTGATTGGAAGTTGAGGGTGAATTCCGAATGATGTCCTGCTGATTTCCTCTGTCCCGAGTGTCCATTTCCTTATCTGCATTAAGGTTTGTATTTAATGTTCCGGGGGCTTTACCATGCCGAACCCAGCCAGAGGTGACGGATTGGCTGGTCCAACTACCCTCTTTTCGATCGCCTGAATCGTAACCTTCGATGCCTGTGCTGACAAGCCGCCGCCGGGTAGTGTCCTGTCCTTTGTACCCTGTCATATCCTCACTAATATTATGATTAGTATTGATGCCGATGTGTTCCATCTCCCGGTGCCTGGAGCTGGGTGTGTCATCCCTTATGAGGAGTCGACGTGGACCTTGTCCTTTTCCGCCAGCTGTTCGCATTTCACCTTGAGAGTGGGGCAGTTCACCTCCTGCCAACAACTGTTTGTGATGAGGTGCGGGGTGTCAGCTCCGTGGTTTGCCAGGAAATCGGCCAAACCATTTGCCTTTCTCCTGATCGATTGGAAAACGGTACCTTTGAGACCTCCTAGCAGATCTGCTATGCTTTCGGTTGCTTTCGCCAGTCTCCAGTGCTTGGTAACTTTGCTGGTTGGAGTTCCTGCTTGGATGCGTTTAGCCACTGAGATTGCTAAAGAGGAATCTCCTTCTACTATGAAATTGCCCTGTGTGGATGATCTGAGTACCCTTAAACCCTGCTCCATTGCTGCGAACTCCGCTTCATTGTTCGTGCATTCCCCCATCGATCGGCAAAAAATGTGGATTATGTCTCCTTTGTGATTTCGTATGACTCCGCCGATACCTGCAATGCCCGGATTCCCCCTTGAAGCACCATCGAAATTCAGCTTGAAACAGGCTTTAGGAGGTGGCTGCCAATTGTGGGTTTGAGAAGAGGTGCGGGCGTTATGGCCTCCGGGTAAGCAACTGCTGTAGGCTTCTAGTTGAAAAGTCTTTAAGATGCGTAAATCTTTTCCTGTTGGTTTATCCGTAGGGTCGAATTTGCATTTTGTCTGAACCAACTGTCTGACATTGATCAAAATAGATTCTTTGGCATAATCAATACTTCGAGTTTCGTGTGTGAAGACCCTCCTGTTCCTTTCTTTCCATATGGTCCACGTAACAAAACCTGGGATACAATTCCAAATGCTGCTCACACTGTTCATGCGAGAGAAATGTTTCCTCCAATTGGTGATTGTCTCCTGAATAGAGTCTATGTTTCTGTCTGTGTCTTCCAGGATAGCTTCCATCCATAGCCATAGTTGTGACGCCCATTCACAGGAGTTGAGGAGGTGATTCATCGTTTCCTCCTCCTGTAGACACATGTGGCATTTTGAAGGACCCTGAAATCCTTTCTTCTGTAAGTTCTCCCAAGTTAATGTTTTCTTCTGCATAAGAAGCCAAAGGAAGGTGCGAATTTTTGGCCATTGAAAGTTATCCCAGACTTTGTCGGCCCAAGGAACTATATCAGGATGCTCTACCTGTTCTATTACGCTTCTTGCTTCTTTGAGCGAGAAATCTCCATTACCTTTTGGACCCCACCTGAGCTTGTCGTTCTCAGCCGCAATTCGAATCCTCCTCTTTTGAATTTGTTGGTTTAGATCCTGGATAACTTGTTGAGGCATACCATGCTGGTCTAAATTGAAAGTCTTCCATTCTCTCCATTCCGGGTCTTCACTTGAAGCGTTCCAGTATTGGTAAACTCTTTCGTGGCCTTCTGATTGGTGGGCTAGCATTAAGGGTTGGAGAGCAGGAGATTCTAACTTGGGGGTTTGCTGCCAAGCATCTTCCCAGAAGAGAGCTTGGGTGCCATTGCGAATTTCCCAGAAGCAGTAATCCTGGATGATGCTTCTATTAGCTTGGGCGTGATTCCAAATGGGGGATCCACTGGGGTTGTCCTGCAATCTTATAAGTTCCAGATTGCTGCTGGTTGGTCTGTATTTCTCCTTCCAGTGACTAACCCATGGGAGGTTAGTATTTGAAATCCACTTCCACCATATTTTAGCACCACAGACTCTGTTGGTAGTGTGGGGATCGACCAAATTTAGCCCTCCCCTGTTTTTTGGTCTGCAGAGCTTTTTCCAAGCTACCAGCGACCATTTCTTCTTTTCATTATTACCACTCCAAAGGAAGGCACGTTGAATGCATCTTATTTGGTCAAGGACTCCCTTAGGAGCGGGAAGGATAGAAAGCATGTACTGAGGGATGGCTTGGAGGATAGCTTTTGTGAGCACCAACCTTCCTGCAAAATTGAGAGCTCTATTTGTCCAGTGTTTGCATCTTCGTTCCATGTTGGCCAGGACTTTCTCCCAATGAACCTTCTGCCAAGGTTTGAGGGTGAGGGGGGCACCAAGGTATCTGGAGGGTAAGGAGCCTATTCTGAACCCCAGCAATCTGGAGAGATGAGCTTGAACCGCGAGATGGGTGTTGAAAAAGAAGATAGTGGATTTTGAAAAGTTTATCTCCATGCCCGAGGCTTTGCTGAAGAGGTGGAGAATGTTCTTGTACGCCTTAGCTTCTTTCACCGTAGGGGTTCCATGAAGCATTGTGTCATCCACGAACTGCTGGTGAGTAGTTGCCGGGCAAGACCTGATGGGTTGTAGACCTCTGATCTGGCCTTCCTCTTTTTTCTTAGTGATTAGTCTGCTTAGGCCTTCCATAAGAATAACAAATAAGAAGGGGGAGAGAGGATCCCCTTGCCTTATGCCTCTTGAAGGTTTGAAAGGCTTGGAGGGAGTACCATTGACTAAAATCGAATATCTTGTTGACTTGATAAGCTCTAAAACCCATTTGATCCAGGGCTGACTGAAGCCAAAAGCTTTTAGAATAGCTTCGAGGTAAGTCCAACTGACTTTATCATAAGCTTTGGAAAGGTCAAGCTGCAGAAGCATACCAGGGATTTTCCTTGAATGGAGAGAATGTATCATTTCCTGGGCGAGCAAGATATTGTCCAGAATCTGCCTTCCTTCCACATAACCGGATTGTTCGTGAGAGATGATGCCCGGGAGTACCATCTTGAGCCTGTTGGCTATGACTTTGGATATGATTTTGTAAATGACATTGCAGAGGGCAATGGGACGGAATTTTTCCGGGGTGTTGGCTTCCTCTACTTTGGGGACCAGCGCTATAAAGGTGGAATTTAAAGATTTAAGGAGAGTTTTAGATCTTCTAGAGTCCTCCACAATTTCCCAGATGTCGTTTTTGACAATTTCCCAGCATGCTTTGTAGAAATTGATGGTGAATCCATCTGGACCCGGCGCTTTGTCATTGGGCATGCTTTTTACTGCCTCCTCCACCTCTTCCATAGTGATCTTTTTCCTTAGGGACCAATTCTGCTCTTCTGTGATTAAGCGAGGGATAGCATTAGTTGTCTCCTGGATGGCTGCCTCTCTGTTGACATTAGGTTCTTGTGCTATGTCATGGAAGTGATTTGAAAGCAGTACCGAAATGTCGTTGTGATTTCTGAGGATTACTCCTTCATTGTTCTTCAGTTCCAGGATTCTGTTGGCATTCCTGTGGTCTATAGCTGACCTGTGAAAGAATTTTGTGTTTTGCTCTCCCTCCTTTAACCATAACACCCGGGATTTCTGTTTCCATAATGTTTCTTCCTGTTTGCATCTGGTGTGCCATTGCTGAGTTAACTCTTTCTCTTGTTCACTATGGTTCTCACCTCTCCTGCCTGCTATCCCTTCTTTGTGAATTTGTTCTAATTTTTCCTCTATGGTTGCTTTTTCCTGGAAGATGTTCCCGAAGACTGTGTGGTTCCAATCTTTTAGTTTCAGTTTTATGTGTTTGAGACGATTTTGCAGATTAAACATCTTGGATCCTTCTTCAGCTAAGGGTTCCGCCCACCATTTTTCCACCATGGTAAAAAAGTTGGGGTGTTCAATCCAGAACTTTTCGAATCTGAAGGGTTTGTTACTGGGATGTCCTGGAACATAAATGATAAGGGAGATCGGCCAGTGGTCGGATCCCCCACTGGGGAGAATGCTTGATTCCAGGTTTCTTCCATCTAGAAGAAGATTTTCTGAGACGAGAAAGCGGTCCAGTCTTGAGGAGATTAAATTTTCTCCCCCCCGCCTATTGTTCCAGGTGAAGCTGCCTTGCTTTGGGTACACATCAACCAAATGTGTATTGTCAATGAATTCTTTAAACTGTTCTCCATCCCGATTGAGCTTTCTGAGCCCTCCTTTTTTCTCCATGAGGGAGGTGATCATATTGAAGTCTCCTCCCAAGATACAGTTTGCTTTAGGGTGTCTTTCCATTAATTTCTTCAAGGAATCTAGGAAAACAAGTTTATCATCTAACCTTTGAGGACTGTAAATGTTAATGCAGAGGAAAGAGTAAGAATTACCTATAAGAAGCATCTCCATAGCCAGGTAATTCTTGCTTGCTTCTGCTGTGACTAGCTGGTATCTTCTGGTGTCCCAGAAAGTTGCTAAGCCTCCCTCACGACCTTTGCTCTCTATTTCTAAAACTTCAAAGTTTTTGCCTAGTTTTAGTCGTAGTTTTTCAGTGAGAGCTTTGTTACACTTAGTTTCTTGTAAAAATACCATATTGGGATTGTTTTTCTCCATCTGTCTTTTTAGCAGTCTTTGTTTGCTTTGACTGTTCATACCTCTTGCATTCCATGATATTATTTTCATGATTAAACTGGTTTAAAGAAGGATGGGTACTCACTTAATTGCTTGATCTGCCCAGCATTGAGCAAAATCTCCCCCAGGTCCTGCAAGTACTCTCCATTTGTCTTGCGACCCCTTCGGCGTTTGTTTACTGACCCAGAGATTTTGCCTAGGGCTATTCTGTGTTGGCTCTTATCTCCTTTGAGGACGCCGAGTTTGTGCTTCTGTTTTTCCATGATATCTTTTTGCCTTGCTATGAAGAGGTCCGTGACTCTTCTTATCTCTTCCTCCGATGCTCTCTCAATCCCTTCGGTTCTCCATTTATCCGCCAGGGCTGATAAATCTAACCCTTCCATGGCGAGTGTTTCATCTAGTTCCTGATCCTCACTTCCCACTTCGCTAGTCATCATGTCTGTCTCGTAGTCCGACTCCTCTGGTTTGTCTTGCATCTGGACTTCGCTGCTGGGCACCTCCGTCTCTTTGTCTTCCTCTCGGGGGTTTCTCTGTTCTGCTGACTCTGTTTCTTTGTCGGTTGTGTTCTTTTTTTCCTCTGAATCAGTGTCCTGGTCCAGATATTCAAAGGGATTGTTGAAGATATTTTTCCTTGTCTCTCCTTTGATATTCCTTCTTCTGTTGGCCCTTTGCCTGTGCTTTGGTTTGATGAAGTCGCTTTTAGCTTTGTTGTTCTGGGTTTTGTCTTCTCCTGCATCCTTCTGGTTTAGAGGGCAGTCACGCAATAGATGCCCATGTTCATGACATTTCCGACATCTGAAGGGTATGTGCTCATAGTCTAATGTCTGGAAGTAATCCTCGTCCTTGTACTCTAGCCAAACTCCCTCATGCAGTGCTCCTGAGACATCCATTTCAACACATATTCTAGCACAGGACGTGTATCTCTTTTGCAGAGTGGCTTCTGAGGCTTTGATAAACTTACCAAGCTTATTCCCTATCTGCTGCAGGGCGCTTAGACCCCAGTAGTCAATCGGGAGAGAGAAGAGTTTTATCCAAACTGGGACGCAGGTAAAAGATTCCTTTTCCGGAGCAAAGTTTGGCTGCCAGGGTCTCATATAGAGCCCTGCTGAGGCTAGAAAGTATGGGCCTCCCTCGAAAACTCGATCTTTGTCTTCAATGCTTGTGAAAACTACTGTGAAAAAGCCTCTTTCTCCTAGATGAAGCTGTACATCTCCCTTAGGTTTCCACGCCTGCCTTATCCATTGGCAGAGCGTCCTTTCCGTTGGCCAAACACCCATGAATCTGCAGATAATGGCCTGTTCAGCCATATGCTCCCTGTATGTTTGTATCTCCGGATCAGAGATGACCACCCGTAGGCTTTCAGTTTTCTTTGGCTTGCATGTGCTGCTAGTGGTCCGAGTTTTGTTGGGGATATCGCTGGTCTCCCCCTCCTTTTCGGGTTGCCTTTTATGGCTGTCATCTTGTTCTTTGTCTGTTTGTGGGTCCTCTTGCTTCTCTCCCGTGGGCTTATTTTTCTCCGAGGTGTTGTCTTGGTTGTTGCTTTTATTCTGTTCTTCTGAGTTTCTGACTTCTGCAGAGACAGCAGACTTGTCAGACACCATTGGTATCTTCTCCTTCTTGTTTCTACTGTTCGTCCTAGAACTATTCTGACCTTCTATCCGGACCCCTTCCTTCATGTTTTGCAGTTGTTTCTGCAAAATGATTTGTTTGTAAGTAGGGGTCCCACTGGACCCCTCTGCTCCCATCCAATCTGACAGCAGACGCCCTTTTCTGAACAGTGCTGCCAGTCTTGATCTATTGAGCTCCAGGCCTGTAACAGTGCTGCAGGAATCGATCAGAGGTTCTCCATGCTTGAAACCCTAACCGCCCCACTCCTTTGTATTACTCCGATGCGATAATTCGATATCACAATCGCATATCGCCCACAATGGTTGTAATTACTCCTTCTATTCAATAAAGTATTTGAACCTTTCTCCCATATTTTTGTATTGTCTTATGATGCTTATATGTGTGTGAATGTATCTATTCCATTTACTTGTATTCAGTTGATATTTTGTGTTGATTGTTTCTTTGTCTTTTGTTGATGTTTACAGGTACTTGTCAAGCATGTTAAGTACGGAAAGGAGTGACAGGATCGATACAAGGAAGACAAGAGGAAAGCGGAACTATAATTAGCTCTTCTCATCTTCTTTGTCTTATCTATTGCTTATAGGAAAAGGCTAAAATGCTTTAAAATATTGTTCTAGATATGGCTACTTATCTAGGGAATTAGTATTTATCCGTGGATACCAAATTCTCCAAAATAATGTTTTTGTATGGAGGCCGACTTGTGTCCTTGAACATAGGTCAGCTCAATGTCAAAAAAAAAAAAAAAAAAAAACTTGAAAATTCAATATCTCACAAATTATTGGGAGTTTCGGGGCAAGTAAGGGCTCATTGGAAAGAGGAAAAAAATCCTCTTTAATATGGTTTACATCTCATGATGAAAGGTTCTTCTAAGATATCAAAAAATATTTTTCTTTGTGAGTTTTTTTAATTTTTTGTAGTGCAAACCATGGGATAACTATTTTGGAATTTTTAGTGAAGAATATAGGGACTAGAATTTAAGGGATTTTTCATTGTCATGACTCCAACTATGTCATTATATTATTTCCATGTCATCATGTGGTCCTCCATGTCATCATATGTCACCAAGTGCTTTAAGTGAGGTCTCCACTTGTCATGTCTTCAATTATGTCATCACATGTCATCAACTAATCTCCAACAACAACAAACCACGAATCTAAATGTGTATCCAAGGTCAAATCCCTATGACCAAGGCCACCCCCCCACTTCAATATCTATACATCAACATATGGGCCGGCTAGATGTCCTCCCAAGCATCAGGAACTCAACCCCAAATGTTTACATCTATCCCTATAAACTAGATATATATTCATTAGTCAAGCATGCTTCCAAAAATTCATATTTTATCATGGATAGATCCTTCACAAACACAACCCCAATTAGCAATAACATTTCAATGCATATATACATTAATATGAACCTTAGGGTCTTCAATTATCCTAATGTTGCTCATATATCTTGTTGCATTTTTCAAACAAAACATTCAAATCTTCTTCAACTTTATTATCAATATCTTATGAACTCATGGAGGGTATCCAATCTCCCCCTTAACTCATCAATAGACTTTATCGTATTCTTCTTTTCATCATGCTCATCATTAATTCATTTTCAAGATAGGTGAACGACTTCAACATTATGAAGATTGTGTACCTGCAAATTTAGTAGCCAAATATAAATATATAGGAGTATGAGATCAATACAAGGTTACCATATCAACATAAAGAGACTATTAATCATAAGTAGTCAAACTTTCATAGATTAAACTTGAATAATCTTTCATATCCAACTCGATATCTTTTGCTAGGGTTTTTGACATAATCCCTAGATTCGAAAATCAAATATTAGGTATTAACAACTTAATAGCGAAAGCAATTATTTAAGTCCCAGAAACTAGAGTCAACATCGACAAAATCAAATACTATACATATAGGGTTTCAACAACATTCTTTTTAGAATTTCATGACAGACTTTACTAGGTTTTCTTACAAACCCTAGAATTAGCAAATTTATATCTAGGGTTTCATTCATACAAATATTCTACATGGATACAAACATTAAACCTTAGTAATTTTCACTAGGGTTTTAATAATTCACCAAACCCTAAAGGTTTAGGGTTCTATGATAACCCTAAAAGATTATGGTTTTACCAAATTATTACCAAGAAACCGAAATATTATTAGAATTACAAACCCTAAGTAGCCTAGGGTTTCAATATTATCGACAATATATTCTAAGAATCAACAAGTAGGAGTTTTACAGTGAACCCTAAAAATTAGGGTTTCCACAAAAATCAACAAATGAAAAGAGATATGACCAAGGTAGATTCAATCTAGTGATTTATCTTCCTAGCAATAATCTTTTACAATTCAAAATTCTAAACATAAAGTAGTTAGTAATACAAGGAAATTTTAAAATAATTTTAATAAATAAGCTTTTGCAAATAGACATACCTGGAGTTACTCCTTTTATAAACCTTGTTGGGTTTTTCCTTGGAGTTCTCTCTCTCGTGAATCACAATTTATACCGGCAATAATTGATGGAAAGTATGACAAAGAAAACTATATGATACCAAAAACTTGTGAATTCAATCTAGGGTTTCCTAGGCAATTAAAGTTTCCAATTACAAACTTTGGAAATCAAAATATCTTTTACAAACCCTATGACTAGGGTTCTTCATGAGTTACCTAGGGTTTCAAACTATTGTCTAACAACTACCAATCTTAAATTTTCTAAACCCTAAGATGACTCAAATCTTGATCATACATATCTTATAAATACATACCTTTTCCCTTGTTTATTTCGTTGAGCTTGTTTCCTTTTCCAAATTGAAGACAAGTTATTAGATAACCAAAACATAAAATATCATTAGGGGAATTTTGAGGTCTAAAATGGGCCTCCTAAGGAAATTATAAAATAATAGTGGAAATAATAAAATAAGGTTAGATTACATCATCAAATTTTAAAGGGAAAAAAGAAAAAACAATTTTTTTTTCAACTTGTATTTTTGACTTATCTACCTATGGGTTTACTCAAATTTCAAGCGGAAACACTTGTTGGATGAAAAATTTAATTCCTCGTCCAAGGAGTACCCATGTTACATACTTTCGATGGACCCTACTACATGAAAAATGATAAATACATGAAAAATGTGATTGCAATCAAGTTTACTCATGTATTTCTCATTTTGTGCATGGCAGGGTCCATTGAAAGTATGCAACATGGGTACTCCTTGGATGAGGAATTAATTTTTTCATCCAACAAGTAATCCCGCTCGAAATTTGAGTAAAACCTTAGGGAGATAAGTTGAAAATATGAGTTGAAAAAATAGTTTTATTATTTTATTTTTTTACTCCAAAAATGGTGAATCATCCCCCATGGTTGACATCATCATCTTGAATCTGATTGGTTCTTATAAAGTTTATTTTGTTTGTACATTTTCCTTAGGAGGCCCATTTTAGACCTCAAATTTCCACTAATGTAAAGGCAGTACTTACTTGAGATAGATGAGGTATTGGTGCCAAGGATGCTAGAGATTATTCCTCATAACATTTTCATGATCTACAGCACTTGCTTGTAAAATTTGATCCTTCTAATTGTTTCTTCCATGGTGATTTTTCTATTTATATAAATATTCATGTCTTATTCAGTACTGATTAATATTGGACTTCGTGAAGGTGGTTGTAAGAGGTATTCTTTGTCAACATATCTTAACTACTACAAAAATTTATGTTTCCAATCATCGAATAAAGGGGATAGTTTCTTCTTCGAGAAAGTATCTTTTTATTTTATGATCATGGAGACTATTTTTAGACCTGCTCCTGCATGTCATGATCAGAAAATTTGTCTTCAAGGGGTATAATGACTTTATTAATGTCATGTGAAGAATTCTAACTATAGACGTCCTTCTTGTTTGGTTATGTGGTGTACATGTCTTAAGATATCGATTGCTTTGATCAAAACTTCTTTGTAGAGATCTAATCTGAACGGAAAATGGCATCAACCCATGGTATTCATCCACCCTTGTTATTCATCCACCCATGGAATTTACCTATGGTATTGTAAGTGGCATCCAACCATGGTATTTATCCACCCATTGTATTGTAAGTGACATCCACCCATGGTATTCATTCACCCATAGTATTTTCTCATGGTATTATGACATCCACCCATGGTATTCATTCACCCATGAAATTGACCCGTGTTATTGTAACTAAAAAATACTATAAGTAACAAGTTTCATTTTGTAAAAGGACAATTTGTCCAACATAATGTAAATTTTACAGTTATTCTCCATTTTAATAAGAAACTTCTTTGTGGTTTTGTTTATTGGGAATTCTCCTACTTTTCTTCTGGCATTTCAATTTTTTAGATCTTTGGGGCCTCTTCCTTAAAATCCATTTCAATCTTTTAGATCTTGGGGGCCTCCACCCAAGGTCTGGATTAGTGGTATTAGAGGAAGTTATGATTCCATGGGTATGAGAGTTTGATGTATATTTTAGTTTCAAATTTTTTAGCAATATTCAACAAACTTTAGGCATGTGCTACATCCTCCACAGAGCATTTTCTTGGGCCAAGCGGGAAGAATTTGTTTTTTTCAATTTTTTTGCAGGAATTTTTTTTGGCGGCGAGTTTGCATATAAGATCTGAACTTTTTGGTACAAAATTTATGAAAAAAATAACATACCTGGATTCCTTGCAAAAAAATACCCAGATTCAAAAAAAAAATCACCCAAATCAGAGTCCGGATGAGGGAGATATTGCTGATTTAAAATCATCTATGTTACAGAAATGTTTCCAACGACAATTCATGGACAATGGCTCTCCTATCCTTTTTTTCAATTTGGTGCAAATTTTAATAAAAGTGATTTTATATATGATCTCCTCTCGAAAAATCACTCAATTTCAAAAAAAAAGGGGTCAAATTGGAGTTCGAATGTGGGAGATATCGTTGATCTAAACTCAGTGATTTTTTCAGAACTTTTGGTATGGCGGAAAAATTGCGATGTGAATCTGAGATTCTAGAGTGTCCAAATAAGGATTTCCAACACATGAGAAGATGCAAAATGGTCATTATACTTCCAAAAACAGGTTATAATAAATATTCTGAGTTATATTGACTGAATTATGTCCATTTTAATTCTGGAGCAGCATTCGAAAAGGGTTCCCTTTGCAGACGTGTCCTCCCACCCTGCTTTAGTAGGCAAGTGCTTCACATTCATTAGTTTCAACATAGCAGCATTCGGCTTGGGTTATTTGATGACGTTCCCTCCCACCCCAAGCTATATAGGCACCTACTACTTCATCAATAATCAACATCACAGTTATGGATCAACCGCATAAAATCATTGTCATCGAAGTCCATTTTCTAGGCTACACACTGTTAGTATCACAGTTGGTCATGTGCATTACAAGGTATCTCTATCCTTGGATATTCGTTTATCATGGTTATGGGTCATCCACAAACCCACACTTCATCAAAGTCCATTTGCTAGGCCGCACGCTGTCAGTATCACAGTTGGTCACAAGCATTACAGGGTATCTCTATCCTCGGATCTCCGTTCATCATGGTTATGGGTCATCCACAAACCCATGCTTCATCGAAGTCCATTTGCTAGGCCACACACTGTCAGTATCACATTTGGTCACAAACATTACAGGGTATCTCTATCCTTGGATCTTCATTCATCATGGTTATGGGTTAACCACATAAAACCCTTCTCTTCAGTGGCTCTTCATATTCAACAAAGGCTTCACAGGAGGGAACTTCACACAATGGGGACCATTGCTTCATAAGGAGGGAGGAATGATTTGAATAGAAAATGGCATCAGCCCATGGTATTCATCCACCCATGGAATTTACCCATGGTATTGTAAGTGGCATCTACACATGGAATTGTAAGTGACATCCACCCATGGTATTCATTCACCCATGGTATTTGCCCATGGTATTGTGACATCCACCCATGGTATTCAATCACCCATGGGATTGACCCGTGGTATTGTAACTAAAAAATACTATAAGTAACAAGTCGCATTTTGTAAAAGAACATTTTGTCCGCCACAATGTACCTTTTATAGTTATTCTTCGTTTTAATAAAAAAATTCTTCGTGGTTTTGTTTATTGGGCATTCTCCTCTTTTTATTTTGGCATTTCAATTTTTTAGATCTTAGGGGCCTCTCCCCCAAAATCCATTTCAATCTTTTAGATCTTGGGGGGCTCCCCCTAAGATTTGGTTCAAGATCTTCAAGAGAGACACTTGTAGCTTTTCTTAGATCACTGACTTGGATAGGCTTGAGCTGTGTATACATATATACCAATATTTACATTGCAACTCTACAAAAAACTTATACTACAAATTTTATCTTACAAAGTGGTTATAGCTAGATGATAAGCCTAGTGATCCTTCGCTCTTGGTCTCCTTTATGCTTAGAAATTATGTGGGAAATATTGGTTCCTTCGATTGAATCCTTTTAATATAATTATGCTTAGAAGGTGGTCTTATGGTGATTGATGTCACTTCTTATAGTCTTCAAAATGGTATTGTGTATATATACGCCTAGAAAAAGGGTCTTTATCACCAAATTTGATGTGACATACTATTGTAATATAAGCGAAATACTTGCTCCAAGATGAAGACGTGAAGGAGAGTGATAGATCAGTTTAGAAGTCTTGACCTTGACTTTTTAATGCACAAAATGGGTTTCGGTCCTCTTGAAACAACACTTAATTCAGATCTTTTGGAGTGATTTCAAAGCATGCCAAATGTGCTCAAAACTTCGATATATAGCGCAAGAATTTCAATATATAGAAATACTATTTTCTACCTATTCGGATTCTTCTAATGGAGATTAGACTAAGACCTTCATTGCTCTTCCTTAGGTTACCAAATTATTCTTTTAGTCCTCTAGAACATAAAATATCTTTTTTATTTGTGCTAGTGTATATGCCTAGGATAATTGAGCCTTTAGCCTCACAAATTCGGTCTAGAGTATTACTTTTCCTTTATATGAAATGATGTCAAAATTACGATCTTCTTTCTGGCCTCTGTTCAAAGCCCTAACTTTGATAACATGTTGAGAAATCTAGGGAATTATGTGAGTTAGATTCTTCGATTTGACTTCTCTTATCTTGATATGTACTTGTGAAATTATATGTTGATTATATGTTAGTGTTCCTTTCATTAAATAAATTCCAACATGAAGATCACAAAGACAAGAAAACAAGATGTAGGTGCACAAGATGTAGTCTTTCTTATGACTCAAATACAATTACACTAGGACATATTTTCTGACCATGCCATGCCAAACAAACTTTATATTGAGGTCATATGTATTTGGTATAGAAGCCATAATTCTCAAAGAAGAAATACAATACAAAATATATAAATAATGGATGCCAAGACTATATGCAAACTTCTATCACAGAGCCAAAAGAAACTTTATATTGAAGTCATATATATTTGGTATAGAAGCCATAATTCTCAGAGAAAGCATATTATAAGAACTTTATAAATAATCAATGCTAAGGTTGTATGCAAAATTCCATCACAGAGCCTAAACAAATAGAGGAATCAAAGTAGGTGAAAATTATATAGATTTTTTAAAATGCTAACTTTCATCGAATATTCGATGACACAGGCTTGTCGTCAAATATTCGATGCATATCGTTTGGTGTACTTGTAAGGTAATCGATGCCATAACTAAAGGATAGAATCATTGGTTGTTTGACACTAACTTCAAATGGAACTCTCACCCGTTGAATATCCAACGCGTCACCATCGACCTGTGTGCCCCAAACCGACATAACAATGTGTCTGATATTGAAAACTCTTGTCAAACTAATTCAACTTGACATCAATTATCTTATGAGTATATGTCAAATGGGCTTCTCAAGGCCATCGAAAGGGAACGTTAGAGCGATAACACTCATGTCGCACAATTTACCTATACCATTGATTTTTTTTCTAGTTAAGACTAACCTAAGTACCCACGGGGATTTGAACCGGTGACCTATCGTAAGGAGTGCCTTAACAGAGCACCCATTCACCATCAATCCAAAACCCCATGGGCTACCTATACCATTGATTACCCGATGCCTAAACGTTAGTTTTTCTCGTTGGAAAAAACTAACTATGTGTCAAATATTAGATGACTAACTAACACGAGACTTGTCAGATATTTGACATTTGGTGTGTCAGATATCCAACGATTTATAGCATCACAAAACTGACTTCAAAAAGTTAGTTTTTTAATCACCATTGTGACCTTTTTTTCTCAGATAATCGACATCTCTATCAATGAATATTTTATGGTTACTTAACTATCGACTATTCGAAAGAATTCTAGCAACGCTTTGATGAGCACCAATGTGTTAGATAGTCGAAGCCAATAAGTCTCATATCCAACTAATAGTCTTCAGATTTTGGCCCCATTTGTACTAGTGCTTGTGGCAAGGTTCTACAATTGAAAATTGTTGTCCTTGGATAGATCTTTCTAACAAGGTATCGTATGCATAAAATGGAGATCATATGTCAAAATTATGACCCTAGGAATTTTATGTACCAACTAACCCCAACAGGGCCCACAAAAATTTGGTGCTTCATCTCCTAGGGTTAGGTTTTTGGAAGTTTAGGGTTTTCCATTATTTCTCAATAATAAAAAGGCATATGAGCCTCATTGTAACACCTAGTTCTGAAGACATGTATCTGTCACATATATTCTCATATATAAGCTACCATCACCCGAGGTGTTTCCTTTTAGCATGTAAACAATTTTTTGTATTTGTTATTGATTAATTGAAGTTCATTTTTCATTGCAGCTCTATGTTTCCGTTTAAATATGCATTTCATTTTTTTCTTGCATAAATTCAAATCATTACCACTCTCACATTGTCCAATTTTTGAACTATGCACCTCATAGCTACAGGGATGTAACACATATTGTATAAAACACTCTAAGTACTTGCATGTTGAAAAAGTAATTGGTTATTTACCTAGAAAAAATGCTACAGATTTTGCACCTTCATTCGAAATGAGTTTGTAGATAAAATCCCTCACACCATGCAATTACTAAAACAACACCATATAGCATGGACAATAAAATTATTTGTAAACATGTATGCTTCAAAAAGGGCATGATAAAAACTTGGTGAATGCTCCTACGAATAACATAAATAAATTAGTGGTTACAATTGTCACATTACCTTATAAATTTTCAACATATATATTAGGTATTAAGTAAATACAAGTCTCGTTCAGCAAATGGAAAATTAAAAATAATATTTCCAGAAATTAGAAAATGATTTTTGAATTTAGGATTATAGGAATATTCAACATTTTCTTGAAACTACAATTAATACTTCAACATAAATAATTGATAATCAATGGACTTTGACATGCAGCTAGAAAAATTATAGTAAATAATAATTGATAGTCAATAGGCTTCAATTGCAAAGTGAGTGCTATAGTCCTTGCTGAGGCAAGGACTAATAGTAATAATAATAATAATGAGGCAAAGACTAATAATAATAACTAGAAAATTTAGCAAAATAATGAACATTCAACACACTTCGACCATGAAACGTGTGCTACTAATAAAAGTATTTCATTAAATAAATTTGGTTTTCTCATAAATTTAAAGTTAAATTTGATTTGGTT
Source organism: Pinus taeda (assembly GCA_000404065.3). Lineage (NCBI taxonomy): Eukaryota > Viridiplantae > Streptophyta > Pinopsida > Pinales > Pinaceae > Pinus > Pinus taeda. The sequence continues at coordinate 13,646 of APFE030281335.1, read as the reverse complement.
ATAGTTAGTGTTTCATTGTGTGGAGCTTTCACTATGCAAAGGAAGCTCCATACACAATGAAAAATTTGATTGTAAGCTTTGCACAAAGAAAGCTCTGAACAATGAAATAGGTTGCTACAATTATGGTTATTTTGTTTATTAGGAGAAGTTGTAAGATCATTAGTTCAAATTATGTGCTAAAACTTACCGAGAAGATTATCGTTATTGCTAAAGAGGTATAGAGAAAATAACGTTGATACATTGTGCAAAGTGTTTAAATATTATATGGAGCCTTAATACTTGTTTAACGTCTCTAAAAACCAAGCAAAATTAGAGCTACATCACAAAATTAGAGCTACCAACGCTAAATTGTCATTTCTTTTACTTAGACTAGTTTTGTGATATGTGGAGGAAAGAGAAAGGCTACGTGAGAATTGTACCAGAAAGGCTACGCGAAAAAATTGAGAACAAATATGTGGAAGTAGCACTGAAATAATAATTTATATGAAATATGGGGAAATGAACACAAGTATAATAGATACAGTTAAAGACAATGATTGAAAATGATAATTTTTCTAAGAGGTGTGCTTCTCATCAACTTATTCTCGTTTTATTATTATCATTACATTATACATCTCTATGTTTGTTTTTCTATATCTTTTATGTACTCTGTAATAAGTAATGTTGTATAAAGAAAAGCAACCGAAAATATATACAGATATACGAAACATTATGGAACATTATGGAACAATGTTTATGTTTCATGCAATGCACAATCGTTCTTCCACATAAAAAATATGTTTCACTTAATATTGCACAAAATTGTGAATAAAATCACAATTTTACAATAGCCTTGTGTCAATGTATCCTGAACAGTTCCCTGCAACTACTTCCTCATTTGATAGTCTTGCCACTCCACAACTTGCCACATCTCCTTCAAATATGTTATTAGTATTAAGTAATTATGAATATGCATTTAATTAATTCATTATATTTCCAAAAAATTGAAAATAGTCTTGGTACTATAGAACTTACCATGTCTCCTTCGAATATGTTATATCCAACTCCTTTGCGTATATCAAATAGAATAGGAAATTGTATTAAGGATCCACATAATCTTTAATCACTTTGCACATTGTTTTTCACCACTGCACAATAATATAAGCACATCGCAATGAAAGCTTTGCACAATGAAACATTGATCCCTGCAACTCTGGCTTCCTTCCATGTATTCATAAATGACATTAAATTAGCTTTCATAATCATATTAATTGTTTTTAGCAATTGATAACTAATTTTTGTTACATTAATTTCATTTATATTTATAATTTTTAGGTTTATAGTTTTTTAATGAAACCTTTCATTGTATGGAGGAAAAAGTTTATTATTAAATAAATTTGATTTCGTCATAAAGTTAAATTAATTTAATTTATATTTATGATTTTTATGTTTATAGTTTTTTAAGTGGAGCTTTCCTTATGCAGACGATGCTTCCTATGCACAATGAAACTTCGATCCCTGCAACTATGGTTTCCCTGTATGCATTCATAGATGACAGTAAATTTTCCTAGAGTCCCTGCTCCTACACTTGCCGCACATCCTTTCTCTCACACTTGTCGCGCACCATTTCTTTGTACAAGGAAATAATAACAGTTAGTGCCCCCCTTCCCCTCCCTCACTTATGTAAGGGACTTGCAACCCCACTTAAGCACTTCACACAATGCATCAACATTACTTGTTTCGCAATTCATGCACACACTTTCTCGACACAACAAAATAATAACAGTTGTAACTAAAAAATACTATAAGTAACAAGTCGCATTTTGTAAAAGGACAGTTTGTCCGCCACAATGTAGCTTTTACAGTTATTCTTCGTTTTAATAAAAAAAATTCTTTGTGTTTTTGTTTATTGGGCATTCTCCTCTTTTTCTTTTGGCATTTCAATTTTTTAGATCTTTGGGGCCTCTCCCCCACAATCCATTTCAATCTTTTAGATCTTGGGGGCCTCCCCCCAAGATCTGGATCAAGATCTTCAAGAGAGACACGTGTAGCTTTTCTTAGATCACTAACTTGGCTTGAGTTGTGTATACATATATACGAATATTTACATTGCAACTCTGCAGAAAACTTATACTATAAATTTTATCTTCCAAGGTGGTTATAGCTAGATGATAAGCCTACTGATCCTTCGCTCTTGGCCTCCTTTATGCTTAGAAATCTTGTGGGAAATATTGGTTCCTTTGATTGAATCCTTTTAATATAATTATGCTTAGAAGGTGGTCTTATGGTGATAGATGTCACTTCTTATAGTCTTCAAAATAGTATTGTGTATATATATATGCCTAGAAAAAAGGGTCTTTATCACCAAATTTGATGTGACATACTATTTTAATGTAAGTGAAATACTTGCTCCAAGATGAAGACATGAAGGAGAGTGATAGATCAGTTTAGAAGTATTTACCTTGAGTTTTCTATGCACAAAATGGGTTTTGGTCCTCTTGAAACAACACAAAACTTGAATTTTTGAAACAACACTTAATTCAGATCTTTTGGAGTGATTTCAGAGCATGCCAAATGCGCTCAAAACTTTGATCTATAGCCCAGGAATTTCAGTATAGAGAAATACTATTTTCTACCTATTCAGATTTTTCTAATGGAGATTAGACTAAGACCTTCATTGCTGTCCCTTAGGTTACCAAATTATTCTTTTAGTCCTCTAGAACATAAAATGTCCTTTTTATTTGTGCTAGTGTGTATGCCTAGGATAATTGAGCCTTTAGCCTCACAAATTCGGTCTAGAGTAGTCCTTTTCCTTTATACAAAATGATTCCAAAATTACGATCTTCTTTCTGCCCTCTGTTCAAAGCCCTAACTTTGATAACATGTTGAGAAATCTAGGGAATTATGTGAGTTAGATTCTTCAATTTGATTTCTCTTATATTGACATGTACTTGTGAAATTATATGTTGATTATATGTTAGTGTTCCTTTCATTAAATAAATTCCAACATGAAGATCACAAAGACAAGAAAATAAGATGTAGGTGCACAATATGTAGTCTTTCTTATGACTCATATACAATTACACTAGGAAATATTTTCTGACCATGCCATGCCAAATAAACTTTATATTGAGGTCATATGTATTTGGTATAGAAGCCATAATTCTCAAAGAAGACATACCATACAAAATATATAAATAATGGATGCCAAGACTGTATGCAAACTTCTATCACAGAGACAAAAGAAACTTTATATTGAAGTCATATATATTTGGTATAGAAGCCATAATTCTCAGAGAAAGCATACCATAATAATTTTATAAATAATCAATGCTAAGGTTGTATGCAAACTTCCATCACAGAGCCAAAACAAATAGAGGAATCAAAGTAGGTGAAAATTATATAGATTTTTTTTAAACGCTAACTTTTGTCGAATATTCGACAACACAGGCTTGTCATCAAATATTCGATGCATATCATTTGGCGTACTCAACAAGTAATCAATGCCATAACTAAAGGATAGAATCATTTATTTTTTGACACTCCCTTCAGACGGAACTCTCACCCGTTGAATATCTAATGCGTCACCATCGACCTGCGTGCCCCAAACCGACAGAACAACATGTCTGATATTGAAAACTCTTTTCAAACTAATTCAACTTGACATCAATTATCCGACGACTATATGTTGAATGGGCTTCTCAAGGCCATTGAAAGGGAGCATCAAAGCGATAACACTCATGTCGCACAATTTACTTATCCATTGATTACCCGATGCCTAAACGTTAGTTTTTCCCGTTGGAAAAAACTAACTATGTGTCAAATATTAGACGACTAACTAACACGAGACTTGTCAAATATTTGACATTTGGTGTGTCATATATCCAACGATTTATAGCATCGCAAAACTAACTTCAAAAGGTTAGTTTTTTAATGACCATTGTGACCTTTTTTTTGTCAGATAATCGACATCTCTATCAATGAATATTTGATGGTTACTTAACTATCGACTATTGGACAGAATTTTAGCAATGCTTTGATGAGCACTAGTGTGTTAGATAGTCGAAGTCAATAAGTCGCATATCTGACTAATAGTCTTCAGATTTTGGCCCCATTTGTACTAGTGCTTGTGGCAGGGGTCTGCAGTTGAAAATTGTTGTCCTTGGATAGATCTTTCTAACGAGGTATCGTATGCATAAAATGGAGATCATATGTCAAAATTACGACCCTAGGAATTTTATGTACCAACTAACCCCAACAAGGCCCACAAAATTTTGGTGCTTCATCTCCTAGGGTTAGGTTTTTGGAAGTTTAGGGTTTTCCATTATTTCTCAATAATAAAAAGACCTGTGAGCCTCATTGTAACACCTCGTTCAGAAGACATGTATCTATCACATATCTTCTCATATATAAGCTACCATCACTCGAGGTGTTTCCTTTTTGCATGTAAACAATTTTTAGTATTTGTTATTAATTAATTGAAGTTCAGTTTTCATTGCAGCTCTATGTTTCTGTTTAAATATGCATTTCATTTTTTTCTTGCATAAATTCAAATCATTAGCACTCTCACATTGTCCAATTTTTGAACTATGCACCTCATAGCTACAGGGATGTAACACATATTGTATAAAACACTCTAGGTACTCGCATGTTGAAAAAGTAATGGGTTATTTACCTAGAAAAATGCTACACATTTTGCACCTTCATTCGAAATGAGTTTATAGATAAAATCCCTCACACCATGCAACTAATAGAACAACACCATATAGCATGGACAATAAAAGTATTTGTAAACATGTATGCTTCAAAAGCTACATGATAAAACATGGTGAATGCTCCTACGAACAACATCAATAAAATTAGTGGTTACAATTGTCACATTACCTTATAAATTTTCAACATATATATTAGGTATTAAGTAAATACAAGTCTTGTTTAGCAAATGGAAAATTAAAAATAATATTTCCAGAAATTAGAAAATGATTTTTGAATTTAAAGGAGAATAGGAATATTCAACATTTTCCTGAAACTACGGTTAATACTTCAATATAAATAATTGATAATCAATGGACTTTGACATGCAGCTAGAAAAATTATAGTAAATAATAATTGATAGTCAATAGGCTTTAATCGCAAAGTGAGTGCTATAGTCCTTGCTGAGGCAAGGACTAATAGTAATAATAATAATGAGGCAAAGACTAATAATAATAATTAGAAAATTTAGCAAAATAATGAACATTCAACACACTTCGACCACAAAACGTGTGCTACTAATAAAAATCTATCATTAAATAAACTTGATTTTCTCATAAATTTAAAGTTAAATTTGATTTGGTTATAGTTAGTGTTTCATTGTGTGGAGCTTTCACTATGCAGATGAAGCTCCATACACACAATGAAAACTTTGATTGTAAGCTTTGCACAAGGAAAGCTCTGAACAATGAAATAGGTTGTTGATGCAGGAGCATCTAGCTTGCTACGATCGGGGGAAGTCTCAGCCAGGTCAAAGAACAGTGAATTTACTTTTATTAGTTTTTTATGATGGTCAACAAGAAATTAGGTAGGATTTTTACTTTTATTTACTTTCATTTAGTTAAGGACCGTTGCATAGTTAGGATTTGGTGTTTGTCTGTTGTTAGCAAATCAGGATTATCCTTTTATTTTAAAAGGAAAAGAAAAGACAAATGTACTAGGAAAAGAAATCTTGTCGTAATATAGGACAACTGATTAACAACCAAATAACTGTAAAAACCTAACTAAAAGAACAATCATACAGTTTCATTAACTAGAACTGAGTAGCTATAAATGCAACAAAACAAGACTATAGAGGGGTTCAATCCAGAAAAGACCTCTCACACTCAGTTAAGAAATAACAACAGAGAAAATTGAAGTTTCTGTCCAATCTGTATTCCTATTGTACTTCGTTATGTTTTATGATTTATAACCAATTGAATGCACGATAGCCATTCATAGTTCTTGTAAACAAATAATTCTTTATGTTCCTGAAAGTATAGAACCAGTGCGTGTAGCAGAGATCAAAGAACAGAGTAACTTCAAGGGTTTGAAGGTTCGTTAAACTAAATAACAGTGAAACCAGAATTCCATACAGAAAAACCATCAACAGACTAAGCAAAAGCTTTTGAATTACATTTTGAGAGATGGCCACATCACGTACCAACAAATTGTAAGACTCATATAATAAATAAAAAAATCTCTCAGATCATCTTCAAGCAAACAGAGGCGTTTAGCAGCAATTCAAATCACCAAATTCTGAGAAGACAAACAACGTATGTAACCAGGTAATTCCAATTTCGTTCATTTACATTTACGCCGAAAACATTACTTTCAAAAGATTTCCAGGTGCAGTGAAATCATATTACACAACAGAACTGTAAGGTCGAAACCGAGTATGCTCAAACCCTGAGCCATGAACCCTAGGTGAGGGTTTCACATTAGACTTTCAAAATTCGAAGAAACGTCTAGACCTTGGATGATAAACCCTGAGTGAGGGTTTGCAGAGGAAGTGCCATTACAATTAGAGGACGACAGTGACATACATTGGAAGACTGGAAACTAAATATAACAGAGCCTCGCTCATATAGTACGTTCAACAAACCCGTGGACTCAAAAAGAGACAAAGTTCAAAAGACCAACACGAATGGCTACCATAGAGTAGAGGAGGCAGAGCCTAGCGTGTAAAGCCACAGCAAAGAAACTCGAAACCTCCAACAGCAAGACCCTTGGTGTGTACATCACCAAGAATTTACAGAAATTAGTGAATGTGTAATCACCGAAGCGGAAGAATATAATCAGGAAGCAACAGGACCGAATCATTGAAGCTACCAACGTTGCCTGAGAGTTGTTGTGAGGGTGAGACAGGCATCCCACAAACAGTGCCATTAAACTAGAGAACAAGGCACATTCTGGTTAGAACCTATAAGAGAAAATTTGTTCGTTGAAACAGGGACAGAGAGATTACCTCTGTATCAAGCCTGGAGCCAGAGAAAGCCATTGAACCAAACCTGGATACATGCAAACAACAGAAATCCAACCAGGAGAGTGAATCTCAGTGCAAGAGCTAACAGACTGAGACCTGGTGAACCACGGCAAAAGAAATAAAAACACACAGGAGTCTTACCCAAGTAACCACCAGACGGAACAGAACCATCCACAAACTAGGAAACAAGAACTAGCACACTCACGGTGACGAGCAACTAGAAAAATGCACCCAGAGCCTGCAGCATAACTGCTCACAAAGACCTTGCAAAACACAAAGGAGCAGACCCTCGACGGAAAAACAACAAATGACCAAGAACGCCAACGGATGAAAGGAACAGGCAAGGAGTTGAGTAGGAAGTGCGGACAACAAGGCAAGTACATTGCATTATTTCTGAATTGAATACCATATCTTCCAAAACCAAAATATCTGATTGCATTGCATATACGTGTCACTACCAACAAATAATTCAATCAATCATACAACCATTGTAAAGTTATTTCCGTGCGATAATTAAACATTGTAACATCACTTCCTTACAGTAGTTTAGGTAAAGCGTTGGGCTGGTCCCATCAAAGTGGTATCAGAGCGGGCTAAGTTGACTGAGGATATGGAAGTAGGAAGACAAGGTCGTGGCCAAGGTGGCAGAGGTGCTTGAAGATTGGCAGAGGTAGGATTGAGAGAGGAGATTCGAATTCTTGTTGCCCGTTTGGAGGCAGTAGAGGCAGGTAGACAAAGAGACCTGGGGATAGGTGATGAGAGTGAGGAAGAACCTGAGGCAGCAGCAGATGAACAAGAAGGTGAATCTGCAGAAGTGAGATTATTGAGGTCTGTTCTAGTAGTAAGTAGTAAACCCAAGCCAGAACTCCTGACGTATGATGGCAGCCTGTCTATCGAAGTCTTACTGGATTGGATTAGTGAGATGGATAAGTACTTCGAGTGCGAGGAAATCAGCGAAGACCGCAGAGTTCGGTTCGCTGCAACGAAATTGAAAGGACACACAGCCCTATGATGGGATAGTGTCTAGAACGAGAGGAGAAGATTGAACAAACAGCCGATCAAACCCTGGTCAAGGATGGTGGCCAAGTTAAAAGGCAGCTTTCTACCAAAGGACTATCAGATTGCGTTGCATAGATAGGTGCAGAATTTGAGACAGAAAGGACTGACGATAAGGGAATATACGGAGGAGTTCTATTGAGTGAATTTGCGAGCCAGATATACAGAGGATACAGTAGAAAGGACAGCCAGGTATGTTAATGGGTTAAGGTTGGATATTTTGGAAGAAATCAGTATTTTGTCACAGAATAACACTAAGGAAGCGTATCAGAGCACAATGAAGGCTAAAGAGAAGATTTCCAAAAGACAGAATGCCCGGAGAAGACAAGGAGCCAACAGAGGGAAAGGCCAGTCCAATGGAAGAGGGTGGACTGCTAGTAACAATGAGGAAGGTAGCAGTTCTAGAGCTTCTGGATCAGCGGACAGAGGTGATAGCGTAAGAGGTGGAAGGTCATCTCAGCAGGGTAGAGGTAATGGCCGAGGAAGAGGGGCTGGTTACCAATGTTATCGGTGTCATAAATGGGGACATAGATCATTTGAATGTCCAGAAGCAGAACAAGTTGGACAGAGGGGTGCATATGTGGCACAGCCAGAAGAAGCAGCAGCACCTCCTCAAGAAGCAGAGAATGTTCCAGAGACAGGGGAATCTTTAGTGCTGCATAAAGTGTTATTAAAACTAGTTAAAGAGATCACCGACCAGACACAGCGGAAGGCTTTATTCAGAAAAGTTTTTAAATCGCGAGGTAAGTGTTGTAAATTAATTATTGACAGCGTTAGTATTGACAATTTAGTGTCTACAGAGATGGTAGAAAAACTGGAATTGAAACGTTTGAAACATCCCAACCCATACAGAGTTTCATGGCTACAAAAAGGCCATTAGTTACTGGTAGATGAACAGTGCGAGGTGGAGTTTCCAATAGGCAGATATAAGGACAAAGTTGTTTGTGACATCATGCCAATGGATGTATGTCACATACTATTGGGTAGACCTTGGCAATACGATAGGAAAGTGGTACACGATGGAGTGACGAACTGTTATAAATTTGTGAAGGATGGAATCAAGCATACGCTTGTACCCATCAAAGAATAAGGAGCAGCTGAGACCAGTGAATCAAGAGCATTGCTGGTGAGTGGAAAATAGTTTTTAAGACAGGTTGAGGACAGTGAGATAAGTTACGCAGTGGTGAAGAAGGCCAGGACAGTGTTATTGCATATAGAGATATCAGATTTACCTATGGAGATCCAGCAAATGTTGGAGGCGTTTATGGACATAGTTGTAGATGACTTGCCAGATAAGTTACCCCCCAAAAGGAGCATAAGTCATCACATTGACTTCATACCTGGAGCCAGTTTGCCAAACAAAGCGGCATACCGAATGAGCCCACAATGAAGAAATTAGGAAGCAGGTGCAAGAGCTGTTGGATAAGGGATTGATAAGGGAGAGCTTGAGCCCTTGTGCTGTTCCAACAGTCCTCGCTCCCAAGAAGGGAGGAGAGTGGCGGATGTGCACTGACTCAAGGGCCATCAACAAGATCACTATTCAGTACAGGTTTTCGCTACCGTGAATGGATGATATGATGGACTGTTTAAGTGGGGCAGCTTATTTCTCTAAGATAGACTTGAAAAGCGGGTACCATCAGATTCGGATACGAGAGGGGGACAAATGGAAGACAACCTTTAAGACGAATGAGGGGTTGTACGAATGGCTAGTCATGCCATTTGGGCTGAGCAATGCGCCTAGTACATTCATGAGGCTAATGAATGAGATGCTGAAGTAGTATATTGGAAAGTTTGTGATAGTTTATTTGGATGGCATACTTATTTTGAGCAAGAGAATAGAAGAACACCTTCAACATGTGCGTAAGGTGCTGGAGAAATTACAACAAAACAAACTGCTAATAAACTTGAAGAAATGTACTTTTCTGCGGAAGGAATTGATTTATTTGGGGTTTGTAATAGCAGAGAATGAATTAAAGATGGATCCGGAGAAGGTGGTAGTGATAGTGAATTGGCCATCTCCGAAAAACTTATTTGAGGTACATAGCTTTCATGGATTAGCAAGCTTTTATAGAAAGTTCAGAAGGAATTTTAGCGAGATTTTTGCGCCAATGCTAGATACTATTAAAAATGCCATCCAGCCTTTTCGGTGGACAGAAGTAGCAGAGAGAAGTTTCCAGTTGTTAAAAATGAAGATTACTGAGAGGCCGATCCTGAGATTACTAGATTTTAAGAAGTTATTTCAAGTTCGTTGTGATGCTAGCGGGACAGTGATTGGAGCTGTACTCAGCCAAGAGGATAAGGCTGTAGTGTTTTTCAGTGAAAAGCTGAATGAAAGTCGACAGAAATATTCATCATATGATAAGGAGTTTTATGCTATTATATAGGCACTTAAACATTGGAGGCATTATTAGTTGGGGAACGAATTCGTGCTGTTCTCAGATAATTCTGCACTACAATATGTAATGCAGCAGCACAAATTGAACCACAAAGATGCCAAATGGGTGGAGTATCTGCAGAGTTTCAATTTCGTGTTGAAGCATATTAGCGGGCAAGCAAGTAAAGTAGCAGATGCGCTGAGTAGGAAAGCTCTACTTCTGTAGGAAAGCACTGTGCAGGTGTTGGGGTTTGAGCACTTACGAGATTTGTACCAGACAGATTCAGACTTTAAGGAGGCCTATGAGGCATGCCAGAATCCCTTGGTGAGGGATAACAACCCTTGGTTAGACTACAATTTGTAGGAGAAGTTGTTGTTCAAGGGAGGACAATTGTGCATACCTGACTGCTCGATGAGGGAGAACATTATTCGAGAAAAGCATAGTGGAGGATTGGCCAGACATTTCGGCATGGATAAAACACTTGAGCAGCTCAGACACTTCTACTTTTGGCCAAATATGCATAGGGATGTGCGACGATTCGTAGCCAGATGCAAAGTGTGCCAGTAAGCAAAGGGTCACAGTCAGAACACAGGATTGTATACACCGTTACCCGTTCCAGGTAGACCATGGGACTTAGTAAGCTTGGACTTCATCCTAGACCTACCTAAGACACAGCGAGGATACGATTCGGTAATGGTAGTAGTGGACAGATTCTCAAAAATGGCACATTTTATTCCTTGCAGGAAAACTAGTGATGCCACCCACGTGGCCCACTTGTTTTTTAATGAGATTGTCAGGTTACACGGATTACTCACATCCATCCTGTCGGACAGGGATGTGAAGTTTACGAGACATTTTTAGCCTACCCTGTGGAAAACGATGGATACTCAGCTGAGTTACAGTTCTGCTTACCATCCGCAGGTGGACAGACGGACAGAAGTTGTAAACAGGAGTTTAGGGAATCTGCTACAAAGTCTAGTGGGAGAGAATTCGCGGATGTGGGATCGAGTGTTGGTGTAGGCAGAATTCGCTTACAATGATTCACCTAACCGCAACACAGGCTTGAGCCCTTTTCAAATCCTGTACAGCATGCATCCTCGAGGAGTGCATGAACTACGGGATCTTGGACTACAAGAAAGGCGAAGCGCAGATGGAGAAGATTTCGCTAACACGATGAGGGATTTGCATGAACAGGTAAAAATTAAATTGCAGGACAGCAGCTTAAAATATAAACAGCAAGCAGATTTGAAGAGAAGGGAGGTACAGTTCAATGTAGGAGACGAAGTCCTCATGCATTTATGCAAGGAACGCTTCCCTAAAGGTACGTACAATAAATTAAAGTACAAGAAGATAGGACCCTGCAAAATCCTTCGAAAGTTTTCAGAAAATTCCTATGAGATCCAGTTGCCACCAGGAATATGCATTTCAGCTATTTTTAATGTAGTAGACCTATTTGCCTAGACAGTTGACCCAGAGGAGAAGGAAGAATATGGAACCACGTAACCCACACGGAACACCCAGGACGAAGGAGAAGCTTGGAAGAGATAGATGCCTTACATTTAGCCTCTAGAGATCGAGGGTATTCTCGACACGCAGGTGGCTAAGAAAACTCGACGGAAGGAATATTTGCAATACCTGGTCAAGTGGAAGAACCATCCTATTGAGGACAACTCGTGGCTTGATGCCAGGCAGATCGAACAGATAGGTACTTCAGTGGAGAACCTCATGGACCGGAGCCATGATTTCTTTTTGCCCTGGGAGCTTGATGCAGGAGCATCTAGCTTGCCATGACCGGGTGAAGTCTCAGCCAAGTCAAAGAACAGTGAATTTACTTTTATTAGTTTTTTATGATGGTCAACACGAAATTAGGTAGGATTTTTACTTTTATTTACTTTCATTTAGTTAAGGACCGTTGCATAGTTAGGGTCTGGTGTTTGTCTATTGTTAGCAAATCAGGATTATCCTTTTATTTTAAAAGGAAAAGAAAAGACAAATGTACTAGGAAAAGAAATCTTGTCGTAATATAGGACAACTGATTAACAACCAAATAACTGTAAAAGCCTAACTAAAAGAACAATCATACAGTTTCATTAACTGGAACTAAGTAGCTATAAATGCAACAGAACAAGACTATAGAGGGGTTTAGTCCAAAAAAGACCTCTCGCACTTAATTAAGAAATAACAACAGAGAAAATTGAAGTTTCTGTCCAATCTATATTCCTATTGTACTTCGTTATGTTTTATGATTTATAACCAATTGAATGCACGCTAACCATTCATAGTTCTTGTAAACAAATAATTCTTTATGTTCCTGAAAGTATAGAACCAGTGCATGTAGCAGAGATCAAAGAACAGAGTAACTTCAAGGGTTTGAAGGTTTGTTAAAGCAAATAACGGTGAAACCAGAATTCCATACAGAACAACCATCAACAGACTAAGCAATAGCTTCTGAATTACATTTCAAGAGACGACCACATCACGTACCAACAAATTGTAAGACTCATATAATAAAAAAAAAAATCTCTCAGATCATCTTCAAGCAAACAGAGGCATTTAAGAGCAGTTCAAATCACCAAATTCTGAGAAGACAAACAACGTATGTAACCAGGTAATTCCAATTTTGTTCATTTACATTTACACTGGAAACATTACTTTCAAAAGATTGCCAGGTGCAGTGAAATCATATTACACAACAGAACTGTAAGGTCGAAGCCGAGTACGCTCAAATCATGAGCCATGAACCCTAGGTGAGGGTTTCACATTAAACTTTCAAAATCCGAAGAAATGTCTAGACCTTGGACGATAAACCCTAAGTGAGGGTTTGCAGAGGAAGTGCCATTACAATTAGAGGATGATAGTGACCATTAGAAGACTGGAAACTAAATATAATAGAGCCTCGCTCGTATAGTACGTTCGACAAACCCATGGACTCAAAAAGAAACAGAGTTCAGAAGACCAACACGAATGGCTACCATAGACTAGAGGAGGCAGAACCTACCGTGTAAAGCCGTGGCAAAGAAACCTGAAACCTCCAACAGCAAGACCCTTGGTGTCTGGATCACCGAGAATTTACAGACATTAGTGAATGTGTAATCACCGAAGTGGAAGAATAGAATCAAGAAGCAACAGGACCGAATCATTGAAGCTGCCAACGTTACTAATCCAGGTGGATATTGGTGGCCACCCACCTATCCCATTTGGACCCCCGCAACTGTCTCTTTCAGTTTTTCAGTTTCCGT